>APFE030691119.1:0-93759 GCA_000404065.3 Pinus taeda | reverse complement strand
AAATAAGGCCACCCAGAATGACCATTTCCCTTTACCATTCATTGATCAGGTATTAGATAACTTGGCTGGTAAGAAATTATTTTCCTTTTTGGATGGATTTAGCGGATATAATCAGATAAGGATTGCACCCCAGGATCAGGATAAAACCACTTTTACTAGCCCTTGGGGGACCTTTGCTTATACGGTTCTTCCATTTGGGCTATGTAACGCCCCAGTAACATTTCAGAGAGCGGTGATAGGGATCTTTTCTGATATGATAAATGATTCCTTAGAAATTTTTATGGACGACTTCACTCCTTATGGAACAACCTTTGAAGATGCCCTGCAGAATCTTGAAAAAGTACTTAAGCGGTGTATAGAATCACATCTTGCCTTAAGTACTGAGAAATTCCATATGATGATGAATGAAGGCATTGTATTAGGCCACTTTGTTTCATTTTTAGGAATTCAAGTCGATCCCGCAAAAATACAGGTAATTTTGACCCTCCCTATCCCCAAAACCCAGACAGAAGTGAGGAGTTTCTTAGGACATGCAGGGTATTACAGAAGATTTATCAAAGACTTTTCTAAGATAGCTTCTCCTCTGTTTGTGTTACTAACGAAAAATGTTGAATTTAAGTGGGCTGATGATTGTGAAAAAGCATTTGATCAGCTTAAACATCAGTGGTCCATAGCTCCCATTTTGAGAGGACCAGATTGGGCACTCCCCTTTCACATATCCTCTGATGCCTCAGACACTGCCATTGGAGCTGTCCTGGGACAGGAAGAAAATGGTCTTCCCTATGCCATTTATTTTATTAGTAAAAACATGACCCCCGCAGAACTTAATTATACAGTCACTGAGAAAGAATTTCTAGCAGTTATTTATGCTATCAACAAATTTCGGCATTACATTACTAGTTAGACTACTTTTGTGCATACCGACCACTCGGCCATTAAATACCTAATGAATAAATCAGTTACAAATGCTCAAGTCACTAGATGGTTACTGTTATTATAGGAATTTGATATCACAATTGTAGACCAACCAGGAAAAGAAAATGTAGTTGCTGACTTTCTTTCTCGGTTAAAAACTAATGAAAATATTCCAGTAGATGATTCTTTTCTCGATGAGTATTTATTTGCAATCTCTGCTCTTTCACCTTGGTATGCAGACATTGCTAACTACTTAGTTGCAGGAAAATTACCATCACACCTATTGCATAGAGAAAAAAGGAAAATTATTCAGCAGAGCGCTAGGTACAGCTGGATAAGCGGCTGTTTGTTTCACACAGGACTTGATCAAGAGATCCGGAGATGCATTGGTGAAGATCATATTTATGATGTATTGAAAGCTTGCCATGATGGACCTTGTGGAGGATATTTCACGGATAAAAGAACAGCACACAAGGTTCTCAGGATGGGATATTACTAGCCCTCAATCTTCAAAGATGCAAAGAAATATGTCAGGGCCTGTGATAGCTGCCAAAGAATGGGCCAGCCTAATCACAGGGATGAAATGCCACTCAATCCCCAGGTAATTCTTGAACCATTTGAAAGATGGGCACTAGATTTTATAGTTCCCATTAATCCTCCATCTAATCAAAGAGTTTACATACTAGTATGTACAGATTACATGACTAAGTGGGTAGAGGCCAGGGCACTTATCAAAGCTAATGAGGAATCAATATTAACATTTTTATTTGAAGAAATCTTCGTTAGGTTTGGGTTGCCTAGGGAGCTAGTCACTGATGGAGGACCTCCTTTTAATTCTCATGGCTTCAAAGACACATTGCAGAAATACCATATTAAGCATAGAATGACCACGCCTTATCACCCCCAGTCAAATGGGCAGGTGGAAAGCACCAACAAATTCATAGAAGCTATTCTGACAAAAACAATAAAGGAGAACAAGAGGGACTGGTTTCAAAAGCTGCCTGAAGCACTTTGGGCTTATAGAACCACTTGGAAAAACACCACAGGCTTTTCACCCTATGAGTTAGTTTTTGGTAAAAATGTTGTTTTCCCTTTGGAGTTTGAAATCAAAACTTTGAGAACTACTTTAGATGTTAACCTTGATTTGACTGATGCACAGACAGCCAGGTTGCAACAGCTGCAGGAGCTAGATGAGAAAAGATTGGATGCCATCCACCAAACAACCATGATTCAGCAACAAAGAATCAGATGGCATGACAAAACTATTAAGCAGAAGCAGTTCCGAAAAGGTAACTGGGCTTTACTGTATGACTCTCGTTTCGAAAATTTCCAAGGTAAATTGAGAACAAAGTGGCTAGGACCTTATCAAATAGATGTTGTATTTCCAAACGGAACAGTCAGACTTTTAACGATTGATGATAATAGAACACCGTTATTAGTGAATGGATACCGACTCCGTCCATATCAACGGCCTGTTTCTAAGAAGGATTTCAAAGCTACCTGCATGGCAGAATTACACTATGTTTTTTTGGGGGAATTTGCTTCCCCTCAAGGCACTTAAAATTCTATTCATTTATTTATTCTTAGATTAGATTTCTGAACTAATAATCCCTGCCAAGGGGTTGCTATGTTACAATTAGTTGTTTTGCAGATCTTACTTTCGGAGGATGGCTGAGAATAAAAATCCTAAAAGAATCACTTTGCATCTTGGGAACACTTTTTGGATCATAAGTTAAGTTTTACACCATTCCTTGTTGCTGCAACACCATTTTCCTATTGCTGCAACACCATTCCTTGTTGCTGCAACACCATTTTCCTATTGCTGCAACACCATTCCTTGTTGCTGCAACACCATTTTCTATTAATGAAATATCATTCCCCGTTGCTGCAACACCACTTTCCGTCATTCCCCGTTGCTGCAACACCACTCTCCGTCATTCCCCGTTGCTGCAACACCACTTTCTGTCATTCCCCGTTGCTGCAACACCACTTTCCATTATTCCCCGTTGCTGCAACACCACTTCCCGTCATTCCCCGTTGCTGCAACACCACTTTCTGTCAATACAATATCATTTCTCCGTTGCCGTAAGACCACTTACCGCACAAGCTTATGTTCTAGCAAAATATCACTTTTCAACACTGCAACACCAATCCCAACACTTAACGAATCATCATCCTGATGGAACATATTCTGCTGCATTCAAGGGACCAGCCAAGCACTCTAACAAGTACACGTCGTCACTGCTACTTCCCGTCAGATCGCTTGTGTTTTCATGATTAAAAACCCATTCAAATTATGATTAAGCCAGAAAAGACAAGATAAGACTTTTGCGTGCGACTAAAGGTAAAAAGTAAAGGTACGCATGTTTAAGTGTGAATATTAATTTATAGTTAATGTGGAGATGTGATACGACGGCCGAAATCATTATACTGCCAATCAAATCATTCAGCCGTAGATTTGGGGGGGATTACCAAAATATCACAATTATTCCATAACACGTTAATCGCCGCCATCCTTATTCCTCGCGGTAATATCTAAAACTCACTCTGCCGTGGCATATCCTCATTTGTAATGGTTTGCTCTGTTTCAAACTCAGAAACTAGGCTCTGTATCGTGTATTGTTTGCTGAATCAGCAGTTATGGGAGGAAATCTGATTACTTATGAACCTGGCACAACAGCGCTACTGGAACTCTACCCCGAGGTTTATCAAATTTTTCTGCAGGCAGGGTGGGTAGACTACTTCAGAAGACTTCCAGACTTCAACACACAGCAAGTGTTGGAGTTCGCATGCAATTTGAGAGAAGGATTTTCTACAGTCTAGGGAGTACGTATACCGGTAATAGAGGAAGATGTAGCCCAAGTCTTTGGGCTACCAACCAACGGTATACGCTAGTTCAGAAGGAAACATGTTATTTTGAATGCGCAGCAAGGCTTCTTTCTACTGGGCGAACACGTAGAAGCTAAAGGCAGAAGGGTCGCTCTTCAGTCACTGCCTCCACCATGGCCAAAGGTCGCAGAGTTTTTCAGGCAATATTTAACTTGTGAAGGTCGTTACCAGATAATTTACCAACACGACTTCGTTTTGTTAAATCATTTGAGGCATCAACAGTTGATAATCATGCACTATTATCTATTGGGTTGTCTGAAAAACATGTCACATTATGCTGAACAAGCGAAGCATCCAACCCTTTCCCTCAAACACCATAGGTTAGCCCAACTCTTAATAAATAGGGGATTTTCTCTAATCCACCCACCCCCTGTCATTAATCCTCCCCAGCAAATAGAAGATCCTCAGCGGGAGGAGGAAGTTCCCCATCAGCCGGAACAAATACCCCAGGAGGTCCCCCAACAGCCAGAACAAATACCCCAGGAGGTCCCCCAGCAGCCAGAGCAAATACCTCAAGAAATTCCTCAGCAATTAGCAGTAGAAACACCCCTGCAGAGGACCCCATCCCCCAATGAAGCTCAACCATCTACCCCTGTGCTTCATATTTCCACTGATGATTCTGAGGATAATACCCCCATCATTTCTTTTAAAAGGAAAAAACGGCAGGAAACTGAAACTCAACCAAAAAGGAGAAGAACCAGGGCTTCAATCAAAGTAGCTGCTAGTCCTAATAGTTTCCCCAGCCAAAAGGAAAGTGACCGAAAAAGAAAAATTGTTGATTTTCCTGCCTCCTTAAAGAGGCAGAGAAAACGGTCAATCGCAGCAGTTAAATTTACCAACCCTCTGATTCCCAGTTCTCCACCTATTATCCTAACACCTCGTATTCCAATATTTCCAGAATAGTCTCTTTCCTCACCCTCTGTGGCTGAGATGTAGAGCGTTGACAACTTTGTGACAACATTTTCTAAGGCAGTTGATACACAAGAACCACCTGCCGAAAAATCTAAAATAATCACCCAAGATGATATTGGGCAAGTGGCTGCTACATAAGAACCAGCCACTGACCCAACAGGTGACACACAAGAACCACCTGTTGGGGATGCAAATGCCCAAATGAACGTGGAACAACAATCCTCTCATCCACTAGAGCCTGCAGGTATGCAAGCCCGGCCTACCATAGCCTCCCTGCAGGAAGAAATTGAGTTTTTAAAATCTTAAATTAAAGATTATCAGCAGGAGATAATAATGGTTAAGGAAGCCTACCAGAATGAATATAATCTCCACTTCGTAGCACAGGTCGTGAAAGTAACAGAAAAGAGTCAATACAATGAGTACATGTGCAGTGAGTGTGGGGAACTGTACACTCAAGCAGGATATAAGGTAGTACAGGTCCCAATGACTGAAGCTAATCCGCCACCCCCTGCTGCTACAGAGCAACCTGCTGTTGTAGTCAAAACAGAACAACCTGCTGTCACACAAGAACCAGCAGGAAGAGCAGCAAAGGAAAAGAAACAACCTGCTGTCACACAAGAACCAGCAGGAGCTACAGGAGTAGAGAAAGAAAAACCCGTTGTCACACAAGAACCAACAGGTTTTCTAAAAACTGTAAAAGAAGAAATAGGGTAGCCTGCTGTCACACAAGAACCAGCAGGAGCTGCAGGAGCAGAGAAAGAATAGCATGTTGTCACACAAGAATCAACAGGTCTTCCAAGAGTTGTGGAGGAAGACATAGTACCACCGCGGCCCACCCAAACTACTGTAGAATAGAGATCCTTTAGTAACGCTTATGCACAGACTGAAGTCACTGAACTCCACTATGTCAAGGATGCTTATGCATAAACTGAAGTCACTGGACTCCACTGTGTCAAGGATGCCTATCCACAGACTGAAACTCCTTCTGTCAGTAATGCTTACACGGAGACCTCTAGTTTTCAACAACTAAAGGACTCATGGAGAATAGAATATGAGCTCTCACAAGGAAAGGCATTCCAACAACAGAAGTCACTCTGGTTCAGCTATGCATATAGAAATTGGGATGCATTGGAACAGTCTAGAGCCCAGCATAAAGAAAATAAGGAGGTAAAAGCTAGGATATCTCGTGCTTTTGATATGGTTCAGAGGATATTGGCTACAAGAAAGCCTTCTTTTAACTATGCAGTATTCTTGAGAGAACGCTTGGCGTTCTTGCAAATAAAATTAATAAGAGATGGAAGACCATATCAAGTTAATACACCTGACCAGTTTATTCAAACATTCAAAGAAGCACCACATAATGATCAAAATTTGCTTTGTGAACTCTATCTTCACAATGAGGCTATGCCTGAAGATAGAGCAATGAATATACTTCCTATTGTGGGTGATATTCAAATAAGAGCCTTCATCTCTTTTCTAGCTAATCAATTAACTTGGAAAAATGCCTACATGTCAGCTGAACATAATGAGAACAATTGCCTCCTTTGGATTCAAAATGAACCACACAATCTAGCTACTCTCATTGCACAGCATCGGAATTATGTAAGTAATCCAAAATTGGCTGACCATATAAAGAAGCTACAGGCAGCTGTTTTGCAGGACTGTCAGCATTATGTGAAAACAAAAGGGGCACTGGCCATTGAAGCAAATAAGTTATTCTGGGAACATTGTCCCAGAGAAAGACAGGAATACCACCCCTACAATCCCCTCAATTTCCAAGTAGCGATTTCATGCATACCTTATTGTGTTAAATGTATGGAAAACTGTGCGGAGAAGTGGATCGGCTACCATTTTCATTTCCCTCTCTTATGGTTACCTAGTCAGCAATATAAAGCTCATTATAAACTGACCAAGAAGGAGGAGGTAGCAGTATGGCAGCAGATACAGAATGTTCAGGGATTCAGAAGCAAGTCGGATAAAGCCTTCTCGAGCTACTGTATCAACAACTTACACTGTTCATCCCAGTTCTCCGACTCAGATTCAGACTAAACATTGCATGAGGACATGCAACCCTTTCAGTTGGGGGGGATGTTAGGACTCTGAATTGTCTACTTTTGACCCTACATTTTGTTATGATATTACTCTTTTTAACCTATGAATTGAAACCCTTGATATCATTTTTTACCTCATCATCCCAAGGTATGAAGTAACTCTCCTCGTTTGCTATATGATTAATTATTCAACACATATTCATGTTATATTTACAATTAATCTTTGGAAATTGGCTAAGTCGCTGACAATTGATTGGAATTGTTCAAAGTCCACAGAATCATAATTCACAGTTGCTGCAACACAAGGAACAGCAACTATGCAATTGCTGCAACACCAGAAGCAGCAACTGACTAAAGCAGGAAATGTCTTAATTTGCAACAACAACTGTCTGAAGCTAGCAGGACTATACTCGGCCGATGATGATAAAGCATGATCAGCCAATCTAGCCACAGACACGGGAACACTAGGAACAGCACGAAGTATTTTAAGGGACGGTTAAGATATATCGAATCAGCAACAATAGCAGGATAACCAAGTATAGCACGAGGACTCCGAGGAGATAGACGAAGACCACCCATTTTGCAACAGCGTAAAGATCCGATTAACCAAGGATGACAAAGATATACATGGTTGTAACAGTATGCTGTAACAGGAATCAATTTCCTATTTTTGTACAGAAAAATTAAACTGTAGGACAATTTATTGTAATAGATGTCTCCTCTATAAAGAGGAGACATCTACAGTTGAAAGACTAGCATGTGATACCGAATTATTGTAGTGTTGAAGGTCGGAACCTCTGTTGTAATTGAACTCTTGGCAGATGAATAAAGTTTTGTTCTGAGCGATTTGATTTAATATTTGTGTGCAGGGGAATCTTGTGAGAAGGACAGGGCCCACCTTCTTCACAAGATTCACCCATTCTTTCCCTGTTAAGTGTGTGTTATTTCTGTATGTGTTTAGCCTTGCTTCTGATATTTCCCTTTTGCTGATACGTTGTTCCTTTAATCGATTGGCGCTGTGAGAAGTGTGTCACCGGTGAATAGGATTTTTGAAGTGTATTGGCGATTGGTCACGGAGGCAGGTGCTGGGCATCCTTATTCTCAGGACAGGGTCCTGTTCATCTGTTACAAATAGCCATCATTTTTCCACAGATTTGTTACCTTTACTCAATTTCATTTCACTTCTGCAATAGTTTAAGACTGCTATAACGCAGAGTAAGTGTTTGATAGGAATTAGATTTATTGTACTACAACTTTTAATGCTTTTGAAATTAAAGTGCATACAGTACGAGGCCACCTTTGAAATAAAAGGACTTTCCCGGGTTGACAAATTAATGTGGTACTCGACTGTTAATCAATAACAAGTCGAGCGACCAACAAGTAGATGATCATGAGAGGAAAATGAAAAGCAACAAATGTAGAGAGAAAAGTCGACATTAAGTAGAGTTAGATCCAAGTAGTTAGGCATTGAATGTGGCTAAGATTTGGGAAGGAGAGGAATAAAAAGCAACAAACAAAGAGGATGATCTAACTCAGGAGGGTGCAAAGAGGGTGATAAAGAGCCAACTAGAAGGAACACGAGGAAAGGGTAATGGCCGAAGGGACAAGATGAAAGAGAGACTTATTTCGCCCTAAAGCAAGATGAGTACCAAGAGGAATGCACCTGATGAGAATTTTGAGTGCGGAAATACCATGAAACAGTCCAGATATGAAAACAAAGACCAGATTATGGGTTCTACTTAAGTTAGAGAGTATTAGGAGAAAATCGACACAAGTAATCGAATAGTAGAAGGAGCGATCTTAATTCGTGCAAGAGGAACCATATTAGGAATCTACATTAGGAAGTTCAAGCCTAAAAGGGGAATGGAATAGTTAGGAAAAGCATATTCTTCAATTAATCAAATGGAAATTACCTTCATTGCAACAACTCCAATCCATGTGGAAGGTTCGTTCTTTCCTGGAGTTGCTAATTCTTGTCAGGATAGAAAAAATGTCCTAGTAAGAGCTCGAGGGGGAGAGTTGATAGGACACCCAAATTATAATTAGGTAAAGCCAATGATTGTGTTTCAGTAGCACAAACTAGAATCGAATAGCATAATAATAGAATTCAACCATGGCGAAGGATATAATAAACCACTATATAACTCATTAGGGCTTCCCACAACTGGAGACCCTACGAGCTATCTAGAAGAGTGATTATCATTCAGAACTGGAGATCCTATCGCCTATCTAGAAGAGCAGTTGTCTCCACATCGCCCAACCTCTTAGCTATGTGATATGTTTGTTGCTTATAGTTTGGAAGCATATGCAGTGACTATGGTCAAGGAAGTTCCTATGGACTATAATGAGGAAGTGGTAAACCATCTCACCACATGCAGTAATCTGGGAGAGCTCTGGTTTCACGCCATTCTCTTCTACTGTTTGATGTTGTGTTTGTGCATGAAAAAAAAGGATAGCTTATTAGTTCATATTATTCAATCACCTCCTCCATTTTCAAACTAGTGATACGTGTTGCTGGTATGGTTGTGTGATGTTAGATTTTGTAGCATAGAACAAGTGTTCTACTCTTAATTTGTGTCAAAGAGGCTAAGGAACTTGAGATCTCCAAAACCCATAAAAGGTTTCGTGAGACATGTGAAATGCCTTAATTAAATTAACTAGCCATCATTTAATTTCTACGCCATAATTTCTACAATATGAGGGCGAGTAGTGTGAGTTCTAATCATGTCGAGTTGTCAGGAAGAGAGAATGAGTACGGAAGAGGGAGGTCGATTTTGTCTACGGAGGAAGAATAAATTACCATTCTAATAATTCAATAATAAATTTTTTAAGGAGGAGGAGACATGAAGTTATTGCAACACTTGTGCTCCATAATCTATGGTCATAACATGTTTTAGCAGTTTGCATAGGTAAAACCCTCGTGAATCTACTTCATTAATTAAATATCCCAAGAGACAATAAAGGGGAATTACCTCATAGTTTTACATAGTAAATGTATGTGAATGATGAAAAGAGGAGTGGAAATGTAGGGAAAAGATAGCTAAGGCCAATTTGGTGCCCAACATTTAGCTACAAATGGGAGGGCCAAGGTGAACCTACTAATTTCAGTCCCTGGGTGACCTTCCAAAATTAGGGATGATTTTTGAGGATTTATAGACATTCTTGTTGCTACTAAGAACATATAGAGTGCTTCTTTTATATGTTGAATATCACTTATGCTTCCATCATTGAATCTCAATATATCATCAAAAAACAACAAATGAGTAACATAAAAATTTATAGAAGCTTCAATACCTTTTAGGTCTCCTCTTCTCTTCCCGGCCAATATTGGCAGACTAAGACCTTTTGCCACAAGTAAGAGAAGGAGTGGAGATAGTGGGCACCCCCGTCTCAATTCTCTTTGGCTATGAAAGTAAGGGGAGGCTACCCATTGATTAGGATAACAATGTTGACATTTGAAATGCATCCCATCACCCAGTTAATCAAATTGATACTAAACCCCAAGTGGGTCATTAACATACGACTATAGAGCTAGCTGATTCTATCATATGCTTTAGATAGGTCAATTTTTATAATCACTCATTTTTTCCTACTCCTCTTTATACGATGTAGTGTCTCCTGAGCCACCTCGATTGCTTCATGAATTTACCTTTCATCTAGGAACCCAACTTGTTCCTTAGATCTATTTCTTCGTAAGATAGGTTTCATACATTCTACAATAACTTTGGCTATAATTTGTTAGATGTAGTTGCACAGAGATATAGGCCTAAATTCCTCAAAAGGTGAGGGGTCCTCCATTTTAGGAATTAAGGCCAGAAAAGTAGAGTTGAAAGGTTCATAAACCGCACCATTTACCCTAGATTCCTCTACCACCCTTATAAGTTCATCCCCTAACATGTTAGAAAAGTGCTAGAAAATTTCCATTGTCCACCCATCTGGGTCTGGGCTCTTATTTCTCTGTATACTTTAAAAACCCATTCCACCTCCCCTTCTGACAAAGGTTTCATAAGAAAATCGTTTTCCTCCTCCTCCACATATTAAGGAAAATAGGAAACCCAGATCACCTCTGTAATCGAGACCACATCATGAGATTTGAATACGTTTTTAAAGTGGTTCCTTCTCAATGAGGGTATGTCATCAAAAGTGTTTTCTATTCCCCCTTAGGGCATTTTCAACCCCAAAATTGTGTTTGTGCTTTTCCTTCCTTTAACATAATTTTGAAAAAATTTCGATTTTTCATCCCTTGCTACTAACCAAATAGCTCTACTTTTTTGTATCCATTGTTCTTCTATATCACTTAGGATTTGTTTTCTTTCAGTATCCAATTGTTTAATCTTCTCCCTCTTTTCTTTCATCTCATATCCATCCATTTCTAGGCTTTCTAAGAGGTCTAGTTCCTCCCCTATCCTACTTAAATCAAATTCCTCCCTATTATTTTTCACTTTTTCCCATTCTATCATTTTCTTCTTCATTCTCTTTAAATTTTCCCTAAAAGAATGGGCTAGTTAATACCCATGTTCATTGGCTAATCGTCTCCAAGTAGCTTTAACTAGATTGTTGTATGAGGTATCTTTGAGCTAAGCTGAGTTGAATTTGAAGGGAGACCCCAAATTTTGATTAGGTCCTTTCATTTCCAATAGGATAGGTAGGTGATCTGAATCCACTCCTACACCCACCCAATGTCTGAAGAAAGGAATCCTAGAAGACATTTCTTGTTTTAGTAGAAAGTGGTCTAGTATCTTAGCTATATTGGCCTCCTCCACTCTTTTATTCCTCCAAGTAGGTCTGGATTTTAGCATGTTTATATCAATGAGTTTTCCAAATATGATCTTATTAAAAAAGTAGTCATCCAAGGGGTCCACTTAGGATGTAGGACCCAATATCTCTGACAACACCAATGAAAAGTCCATATCCCCTCCCGCTACGAGGTTTGAGTTATTGTAAATAATTTGGAGAATAGGTTATTCCAGAGTAAAACCCTATCTTGGCATGGCCCATATATATTTGAAAGTAATAGGCTAGAGCATAGCTCCTGCGATAAGACCTTAACCCCCACCACCGAGTTTGAACCATAAGATTTTAGTAGCTTCACACTGTTATCTTTTACTCCCAAATCCAAACCCCCAGATCTTCCTTTGGCATCCACGGTCAAAAAAGTCCATCTCGATAACATTTTATTAAGGGCTAGTTTCACTTCTTCTCTAACTCTGAGTGTTTCTTGGAGCATAATTACATCAAGACAATAATTAAGGAAGATAATTTTTAGTTCAATTTTTTTAGAGGTACTGGAAAACCCTCCGTAATTGAAAGACATCACAATTATTTGATCACTTTTGTTGGGGTTTGCGCTGCTCATAGTGCCCCATGAAAGAATAATTTTTCTCATGTGTTATGTCAATTATTCCTCTTTGTTGAACCTTAGAAAGGTTTGATTTCCTTCCTCTAGGATTTCGTTTTGCAACCAGGTTCTGAAGGACTCCCAAACCTCCCACTTCTCCCTTGGGTTTATCTTTCTTGTCTCGAGAGCGAAGGTAATAGTTGGATTTATTCACTGACTTCCCAAAAGAGTACAAGGTCTTTGGGTCAACCAATAGATTTTGATTCAATTGAATTACTGGGATTGATGTAATGATACTATCTTGGGCTTCAGACACATAATCAACAGGAATATTTTGAATTGAAACAGGCCTAGAAGGACTAGGCCTCGAGAGCGACTTGAGCAAATATTTAAAGGATTCATGAATAGAGGGAAGGGGAGAAGAGACAATACCCACCATTTGTAGCTTGGGAATGGTATCACCCCTCACCTCTAGATCTTCATGTATTATCTCATGAGGCTCAACCTACTCCTGCAAAATATCATTCTACATCTTCATATCCTAGACTTCTTGAGATTCTATCAACACTTATTCATGTTTTTGCTAAATCCCCAATTCCTCAGCTTGAACCAGTCCCTCTTCTACAGTCTGAGTATGATCAAGATTTTTGGCTTCCCCTCTATATCTTCTTCACCTCTTATTCCTAGGGGACAATCTCGAGCTAAATGGCCATATTTATGGTATCTATGATAGCAAAAGGGAAGTTGCTCATAATCAATGATCTATGTGTAAATATGATCTTGGCATTGAAGACTAATTTCCTCATCCAGTCCCTCTTATGGATAAAATATTACCAAGATTCGAGCAAGACTCTTGTCCCTTATTTCCCTAAAGGCCATGTCTTCTTTAAGAAAAGGACCCTAATCCATGAAAATAACTATGGTTTTTTGAGCTTACCTGATTTTCCATCGTCACATCTGCTGCACATCCGATCAAAAGCATCGTTGTATCCTAACTGTCATGGGATTGCGTGTCAAGACCCTTAGCCCCCTCCTTTCAATCATAGTGCATACCATCTTCCAACAACCTAAACTCGCCATCCTGGCACCAGTCAACCATAGAGCCTCTCCACTTCCCTGTTGGCGGTCTACCTGGACAAATAGCTTTTGCCAAATTATGATGTGAAAGCTCCAACCCCTGAAACTGACAATATATCCTTCGGTTCAGGCTCCAAATCCACACAATATTGTTGGTTGATCATTCCTCCTGTCCTTGAATGTAGGATAAAAACTCCACTATACAAATTGTTGTTTAACTGTTTCAACGGGCGTGTGCAACTAAGGAATGATCACAAGAGTGATTGTGAATAGAAAAGTGTAAACCCTCTCTTGAGACAACCCTAACATATATTCCTGATCCCCATCCTCAACATTCCCTAGGCCACCTTCAACATTGACAGGTGCGACCCATGCGTTAGACAGGTACTTCTTCCTACCCTCAAGCATACAACACTCCCTATAGCATGTCAACCTTCCTACTGACACCTTCCTAGTCTAGGGTTCCGCCATCACCACATCTGGTAGATGGTCCATGACCTCTTGAGGTATGGGAGCTATCATGTCATTCTCTCAAATTATGGTGGTATTTTTTGAAATTTTTTCATTGTGTATATTTTTAGATATTGATTTTTTATTCAACCTCTCTAAAATTGTTCAAAAAAATTAAAGCACTATATTTAAAAGAAATTAGATAAAAATATCATATGAGTTCAAAATTGTCATACTCATATGGCATTGAACGAAGGGTTCCTTCTCGAATCCAAAATGATCAACTCTACCACTTAAAGACATTATGTTTGGATGTCTCCTAGGGTAGAAGATGGTGTTGCAGAGAAAATTTGCAAAAGAGAAGCTAAAACTCTATGTTTTAGGACCTTAACAACTCAATCAAGTGTCTAAAATTCTTGTTCGAGTGTTTGAAATTCAAAATTTAAATAGATCGATGGATTGAGCCCTTAAGTGGTTAAACAAGGCTCGATCGAGCTATCATAATTATCGTAAAAAAAATAAAATAAAAAATAAAAAATCGAGCCATCACGAGGGATATAATAAACCACAATATAACTCATTAGGTCTTCCCACAACCGAAGACCTTATGGGCTATCTAGAAGAGTGGTTGTTTCCACATCCCCCAACCTCTTAGTTATGTGAGGTGGTGGAAATCCCCTCCCACCTTTTGCTCCATAAACACCCCATTCCAAAGGGTTGTATTTGTTTACATGAGGTGCCAACATGTATCATTAAGGGGGGATTCCTCTAGGAGGTTCAAAGTGGAGGACAAGGCTAGCTTCATGTCTAAAATTCCATGATCAACAAACATATCAATGAGTATATCTCTAAGATTTAGTAATTTAATAGTTTTATAGATTAGTTTGAACAAATAAATGTTTTGAGTTTTCTAGAATAAGTTTGATATCAACTATTTATTATGCATCTTATTTAATATTATTTTGCATTAAGAATTATTATTAATGACAATAAAATCACACTAAATATGATTGTGTGGAGAGACACTTTGCAACCTAGTATAGGGGATATGTGGTAATGTGTTAGATGCAATATTGTAGTGAAGCATTAAAACAAAAAATATTAATAGTAATAATAATAAAATACAATTTTAGCCAGATTAAAAAAAAAAGTAATAAAAAGTAGTAGTAAAATAAGTCAATTCAATTAAATTTTCTATATCTTAATTTTTTTTAATTAAAGGAGATTAGATGATAATGGGAGGAAAAGAACAAGTGACAAATGTAGAGAGAAAAATCGACATTGAGTAGAGTCAGATCCAAGTAGTTAGGCATTGAAGGTGGCTAAGATTTGGGAAGGAGATGAATAAAAAACAACAAACAAAGAGGATGATCTAACTCAGGAGGGTGCAAAGAGGGTGACAAAGAGCCAACTAGAAGGAACGCAGAGGAAAGGGGAATAGCCCAAGGGACAAGATCAAAGAGAGACTTCTTTCGCCCTAAAGCAAGATGAGTACCAAGAGGAATGCACCTGATTATAATTTTCAGTGCAAAAATACCATGAAATAGTCTAGAAATGAAAACAAAGACCAGATTATGAGTGCTACTTAAGTTAGAGTGTATTAGGAGAAAATCCACACAAATAATTGAACAGTAGAATGAGCAGTCTTAATTCATGCAAGAGGAACCATATTGGGAAGATGCATTAGGAAGGTTAAGCCTACAAGGGGAATGGAATAGTTAGGAAAAGCATATTCTTCAGTTAATCAAATGGAAATTTCCTTCATTGCAACAACTCCAATCCATGTTGAAGGTTTATTCCTTTCCGGAGTAGCTAATTGTTATCAGGATAAAAAAAACATCCTAGCGAGAGTTGGAGGGGGAGAGCTAATAGGATTGATCTAGGTGGATATTGGTGGCCACCTACCAATTCCACTTAGACCCCCACCATTTTTTCTCTCAGCATTTTTGGTTTCCTTAATTGTAGCACAACTTACTATTTTTAGCAGTTTTTCAAGTCCTAAACTTTCGGAGCTGTTTTGAGGCCCTAAACGACATTTTTGGGAAAACTGGGAGAAACATGGGTCCATGGACTGAAGTTTCTCTTCCCAAATTTGTAGTTCTCGAATAGATATTTTTAATGAGATATTGTGCACATCAAACGGAGATCATATGCCAAAGTTACGACCCCGGGAAGTTGATGTACCAATTTATCCAAACAAGGCCCATAGTTTGGCATTTCATCTTCTAAGGTTAGGTTTTTGGATGTTTAGGGTTTTCCATTTTTTCTCAACAATAAATAGGCCTTCGAGCCTCATTGTAAGACAATTCATGGGCATATAGCTGCCACATCTCTTCTCAGAGATAAGCTACCATCGCCCTAGCTAGTTTATTTCCATTACTGTTTGTAAGCATATTTTAGTATTTTACATTAATGAATTGAAGTATTATTTCCGTTGCATATCTGTGTTTATGGTTATCTCTATAATTTGTTGTGTTCTTATTTAAATCCAGATCAGTGGTATCAGATCGGTCTTCTTTTTCTCTGTTTTTCTTTGCATGTCCCCAATGAGGTCGGGATATAAGGAGTTAGGGCTTGAACTAGTCGAACCTTTGCAAGGGCAGCCTCGCAAATCCCGATAGCCTCCCATGGCAGATGAGAAGAAAGACGAGGGGGAGGAGATCCTATCAAAATATTGCTTGAAGAAGCCCTCGACCAACAAAGGAATGCGATGATGGACAACTTTGCCCAGATCCTTCAGCAGCTACCCAGAAGCGACACATCGACTTCCAGTAGCTACTCTGGAAATGCCACGACCTTTAAGGTACAAGTTAATTTTGAAATCCCCATATTCGAGGGTCAGATAGATATAGATGTTGTAGATAAATGGTTAAATCTGCGAGAGGGTTATTTTTCTGTTCATGAATTTTTGAGTTGGGAAAAGATTGTTTTTGCTCTTCTCAAAGCAGCCCCCCACGTCAAGGACTGGTGGGAAACCTACTACGAGTAGAAGGATTAAAATACCAGCTCACTATTTTCAGCCGCACCCACCTAGAATTCATTCTGAGATGCCATCAACGAGCAGTACTACCCTGTCAGAAGCTATGAGGATCAATACATAAAGTGGACCACGCTGCGGCAAGGAAGGGACCAAGACATGCCAGAGTTTACCAATATTTTCCATACCCTTCGCACAAAGTTGGGTATCAAGGATTCGGAGCAGCATTTGATACTCAAATATTGTGGCTACCTGCACAAGTACATCCAGGAAGAAATAGAATTCCTGAACATCTCCTCACCCAGCACAGCATACCGATATGTCGTCAAGGTCGAGCAAAAGTTTAAACAGAAGAAGCGAGACTTTGGATCTGCGAATCTGAAGCAAGGGAAAGGTGCCCTTAAACCACAGAACAAAGGACAAAGCCAATGCAGGGCAGCCCAAGACAACCCACGAAAGCTGCAAGCAAAGAATAGCATTGCGAAGCTGAAAAAGGACACAGGAAAATGGTATGAGTTCCATAAGAGCTCCACTCACAGCACAAGTGAGTGTCGAGCCAAGCAGTCGCTAGTGGCTGAGCTAAAGGTTTCAGAATCAGATGCATGTTCCGACTCTGAGTCAGAACCCGACAAGGGGAATGACAAAGGGAAGCAGATTATCGATGCAAAACCCAACGCCACTATTGCCACCATGAAGATACAGAAGGAGGAACCCGAATATCCAAAGGAGGAGGAGCGTCTCTTCCACTCCTAGATGTGGGTAAAGGGCTCCCTGCTACAGTTCATTGTCGATAGCGAAATCCAAAAGAAATTCACTTTGGGAGAGGTCATGAAGCAGTTGGGCTTACCGACCATAGCACATCCACAACCGTACACCAATGGGTGGCTTCACCAAGGATGAGATCTTCGCGTGCGCCAGTAGTGTCGCCTTCCATACAACATCAAGCCCTTCACGGATGAGGTATTGTGTGAAATTTCTCCCCTTGAAGTTTGTGATGTATTATTATGACAACCATACTTGTGGAAGTGACATATTGTGTATGAATCACAGCCCCGTGCTGTTATTGTTACATTGGGAAATAAGCTGTACAGGATACCGGAGGTAGCACTGCCGACCGCCATCTCTTTGGTTACTACAAAACAATGCAATAAGCTCATTTCCAAAACTGGGAAATTTGTTTTCCTGGTGATACGCCCTCAAGGAAAGAAGAAGACGGTGGCCACGACCTCAAAACAAGGCCCCTCCGCATGACAACTAGAGATGGACAAGGTCATGGAGGAGTAAAAGGACATCTTCACCTCCCCTGCAGGGGTTCCTCTGCACTATCAGATAAAGCACTCCATCAATCTAACCCCAGGAGCACCGCTACCCAATGGACCAATCTATTGGCGCTCCGTTCTAGAGAACGATGAAATCAAGAGGTAGATTCAGGAGTTGTTGTAGAAAGGTCACATGCATCTAAGTTCATCACCTTGTGGGAGCCCGATCGTGTTGGTACAGAAGAAGGATGGGACTTGGAGACTTTGTATTGACTATCGGGAACTGAAACAGATCTTTGTCCATGATAGGTACCCGATCCTGCAGATTGATGACCTCCTGGACCAACTAAAGGGGGCAAAATAATTCAGGAAGATCGATCTGAAGTCAAGATATCACCAGGTACCAATCGAACCCTCTGATGTGTGGAAGATTGCCTTCAAAGCCAAGGAGGGCCTTTTCGAATGGTTGCTTATGCCTTTCGGATTAACAAATGCTCATGCAACCTTCATGAGGATAATGGATGACATCTTACGGCCATTCACCAACTCATTTGTAGTGGTATACTTGGATGACATTTTGATCTTCAGCCAAAGTTGGGAAGAGCACCTCCACCACATCCGACAGGTTCTCCAAACACTACAGCAACACAAGCTATGTGCCAATTTGGAGAAATGCATTGTTGGCATGACCCAGGTTCAATATCTGGGATACATTATTGATGAATAGAGGGTGCATGTGGTTCCAGCCAAGATCCAAGTCATTCGGGATTGGCCATCTCCAACCACTCTGACAGAGCTCCACAGCTTTCTAGGTCTTGCCAACTTCTACCACAGGTTCATGTTGGGGTTTTCTCATATCACTTGGCCCTTGAGTCAAGTCACCAAGGGAGGAGAAAAAGCAAATTCGTCTAGTCTGAATCTCAATAGAAGGCATTCATAGAGTTGAAATATCACCTCTGCACAGCACTAGTGCTCGCGTTACTAGATTTGCAACAACCATTTGAGATTGAGACAGATGCCTCTGGCTATGCTATTGGGGCAGTCCTTACTCAACATGGGCATCCAATGGCATTTCACAGTGAGACACTTCCAGACACAATCTGGAAGTATCCCACTTAAGACAAAGAGATGTATTCGATTGTGTAGGCCTGTCGATAATGGAAGCATTATATTTTGGGGAAGGAAATGGTCATCCACACAGACCACCGACCTCTGCAGTTCATACAGACCCAAGGAAAATTGCATAATGATCACCATCAAAAGTGGTCTACGTACCTGCAACAGTTCCATTTGAATATCAAGTATAAGAATGGAAGCACCAATAATGTTACAGATTGCCTCATTCGACCACCAATCATGGCGCTAACCACCATGCTCAACTCTTATGGGCACGAGACTTCTAATTGGCCACTTCTCTACAAAAGCGACCCAGAATTCAGCCTCACATACCAGACACTCTTGGAGGGTCAGCATGCTCTAGATTTTCACCTCCAAGATGCCCTGTTATGCCACCTAGGTCACCTTTATGTTCCTTCAAGTGAGCGTGCCAAGATGATTTGGGAAGCACACTACAATTAGGCTACTGGGAATTTTGCGGTCAAGAAATTGGTGGCAGTACTGCAAAAGTATTTCTATTGGCCAAATCTTCGACAGGATGTCGAGAAGTACATCAGATCATGTACTACCTATGCCATTGCCAAACCTACCATCAAGAAGCAAGGCCTCTATACCACGTTGCCTACCCCTAGTTGACCTTGGGAATCCATCTCCATGGATTACATGTCAGGCCTTCCTTCCACTAAGCATGGAAACGACTGTGTTTTTGTGGTCGTCAACAGGTTCTCGAAGATGGTCATTATGGTGGCCTGCAAGAATAATATCACAGCAAAAGCCACTGCCAAACTCTTCTTTGAACGAGTGTGGGTGCACTTTGGGATCCCATAGTCTATCATCTCAGATCGGGACAGTCGGTTCCTAAGTACATTTTGGTCCAGTCTCTGGTCAATGTTAGACACCAAACTCACTAAGTCCATAGCCTTCCATCCTCAAACTGATGGCCAGACAAAGGTTGTCAACAAGATGATTGTACACATTCTACGCATGTACAACTCAAAGCATCCACGCACATGGGACGAGAGCCTCCCCTATGTTCAGCATAGCTACAACCGATCTCTTCATAGCTCGACTGGTCACAACCCTTTTCAGGTGGGCTTGGGATTCCAGCCACTATGCCCCATTGATGTGGCCATGCCACTTGTAGCTACTCACACAGATTCGGCTCATGTCCAGTCTGAAATAGACAAGGAAACTAGCTTCATTGAGCGCATCCAACATATTTGCCAGCAGGTCCATGACATTCTCGAGAAATCAAATGCCAAGTACAAGCAAAAACATGATCAACATCAGGTGCCACACAAGTTTCAGGTGGGTGACAAAGTCTGGTTGCATTTGCAAAAGGAACGCCTTATTGGAGCCTATCAGAAACTGAGACCACTCCAATATGGTCCTTACATTATTACTAAGGCTATGGGAGACAATGCATTTGAGCTCAGCATTCCCCCATTCATTGGCCTGCACCCAGTGTTCAATGTGGACCACCTTCAGCCATACTTTGCACCATTACTAGACACATTTGACATTGCAGAATAGCTCACACCCATAGAATTAAATCCAGATTGCATGGAAAAAGCTGCAACTAATTAGATCATGGACACACAGATCAAGAACACTCACCAATAGGGTATCCAACTGTATCAAGTTGTCAAAGCAGGCCAACTCCTTCACCAGGGCAAGTGGCTCACTAAGGACCAAGTTCAGCAGAAGTTTCCTCATCTCATGGAGGAACTCAACGCAATGGGGATCATTGCTTCCTAAGGGGGGAGGAATGATCCAGGTGGATATTGGTGGTCCCCTGCCAATTCCACTTAGACCCCCACCATTGTTTCTCTCAACATTTTTAGTTTCCTTAATTGTAGCACAACTTACTATTTTTAGCAATTTTTCAGGTCCTGAACTTCCGGAGTCGTTTTGAGGCCCTAAACAACGTTTTTTGGGAAAACTGGGAGCAACATGGATCCACAGATTGATGTTTCTCTTCCAAAATTTTTAGTTCTCGGATATATCTTTCTAACGAGATATTTTGCACGTCAAATGGAGATCATATGCCAAAGTTACGACCCCGGGAAGTTGATGTACCAATTTACCCAAAGGGGGCCCACAGTTTGGTGTTTCATCTTCTAGGGTTAGGTTTTTGGATGTTTATGGTTTTCCATTATTTCTCAACAATAAATAGGCCTTCGAGCCTCATTGTCAGACAGTTCAGAGGCATGTAGCCGCCACATCTCTTCTCAGAGATAAGCTACCATCGCCCTAGCTGGTTTATTTCCATTACTGTTTGTAAGCATATTTTAGTATTTTACATTAATGATTTGAAGTATTATTTCTGTTGCATATCTGTGTTTATGGTTATCTCTATAATTTGTTGTGTTCCTGTTTAAGTCCGGATCAAGGACACCCCAGTTATAATTAGGGAGAGCCAAGGATTGTGTTTCAGTAGCACAACCTAGAATCCAATAGCATAATAATAGAATTGAGCCATGACGAGCGATATAATAAACCACAATATAACTCTTTAGGGCTTCCCACAACTGTAGACCCTATGGGCTATAGAAGAGTGATTATCATTCAAAACTGGAGATCCTATCGGCTATTTAGATGAGTAGTTGTTTCCACATTGCCCAACCTCTTAGCTATGTGAGGTGGTGGAAACCCCCTCCCACCTTTTGCTCCATAAACACCCCATTCCAAAGGGTTGTATTTGTTTAAATGACCTGCCAATATGTATCATTAAGAGGGGAGTCCTCTAAGAGGTTCAAAGTGGAGGACAAGGCAAGCTACAAGTCTAAAATTCCACATCAACAAACATATCAATGAGTATATCTCTAGTATTTAGTAATTTAATAGTTTTATAGATTAGTTTGAACAAATAAATGTTGATTTTTCTAGAATAAGTTTGATATCAACTATTTATTATGCATCTTATTTAATATTATTTTGAATTAAGAATTATTATTAATCACAATAAAATCACACTAAACATGATTTTGTGGAGAGACACTTTGCAACCTAGTATAGTGGATATGTAGTAATGCATTAGATGCGATATTGTAGTGAAGCATTAAATCAGAAAATAGTAATAGTAATAATAATAAAATACAATTTTAGCTAGATTTAAAAAGCAATAAAAAGTAGTAGTAAAATAAGTTGATTCAATTAAATTTTCTATATCGTAATTTTTTTTAAGTAAAGGAGAGCAAATGATCATGAGAGGAAAAGCACAAGTGACACATGTAGAGAGATAAATCAATATTGAGTAGAGTCAAATCCAAGTAGTTAGGCATTGAAGGTGGCTAAGATTTGGGAAGGAGATGAATAAAAAAAAACAAACAAAGAGGATGATATAACTCAAGAGGGTGACAAAGAGGCAACTAGAAGGAACACAGAGGAAAGGGGAATAGCCCAAGGGATAAGATCAAAGAGAGACTTCTTTCACCCTAAAGCAAGATGAGTACCAAGAGGAATGCACCTGATGAGGATTTTGAGTGTGGAAATACCATGAAACAGTTTACAAATGAAAACAAAGACTAGATTATGGGTTCTACTTAAGTTAGAGCATATTAGGAGAAAATCCACACAAGTAATCGAATAGTAGAATGGGAAATCTTAATTCATGCAAGAGGAACCATATTGGGAAGCTGCATTAGGAAGGTTAAGCCTACAAGGGAAATGGAATAGTTAGGCAAAGCATAACCTTCAGTTAATCAAATGGAAATTTCCTTCATTGCAACAACTCCAATCCATGTCGAAGGTTTATTCTTTTCCAGAGTCGTTAATTCTTGTCAGGATAAAAAAAACATCCTAGCGAGAGCTCGAGGGGAAGAGTTAATAGGACACCCCAGTTATAATTAGGGAGAGCCAAGGATTGTGTTTCCGTAGCACAACCTAGAATCCAATAGCATAATAATAGAATTGAGCCATGACAAGCGATATAATAAACCACAATATAACTCATTAGGGCTTCCCACAACTAGAGACCCTACGGGCTCTCTAGGAGAGTGATTATCATTCAAAACTGGAGACCCTATGGGCTATCTAAAAGTGTGGTTATTTCCAACCTTTTTCTCCATAAACACCCCATTCCAAATGGATCTATTTGTCTACATGAGCTACCAACATGTATCATTAAGAGGGGAGTCTTCTAGGAGGTTCAAAGTGAAGGACAATGCTAGCCATGTGACTAAACTTCCATGACCAACAAACATATCAATGAGTATATCTTCAATAATTAGTAATTTCATAGTTTTATAGATTAGTTCGAATAAGTTTGATATCAACTATTTATTATGTGTCTTATTTAATATTATTTTGAATTAAAAATAATAATTAATGACAATAACATCACACTAATTATGATTGTGTGGAGAGACACTTTGCAACCTAGTATGGGGGATATGTACTGATGCCTCAGATGAGATATTGTAGTGAAGCACTAAATCAGAAAATAGTAATAATAATAATAATAATAAAATTCAATTTTAGCTAGATTAAAAAAGTAATAAAAAGTAGTAATAAAATAAGTTGATTCAATTAAATTTGCTATATCATTTTTTTTATTAAGAAAATATGAAGAATTTATTTAGGAAAATGCATACACATATAACATTAAAATGATGATTAATATTAGTAATCATAGTATTAGAGAAATTCACATTTAAATTGAGTCAGTAAACATATAAATAAAAATAAGAATGTGTGTGTGTGAGAGAGAGAGAGATAAATTAAAATGGTAGCTATAAATTAAAATTTATTTTATTATATAAATTAAAATACTAATGATATTTTATAAGCGTGATATTTTATAACTTCGTATTTAATTTATTTTTTTAAACTTTATACATTTATACTTTATACAAAACAACAAACTTTTGGATTGAAATTTCAAATTTGAAATGGTCATGTCTAAACACAAACACACATATAAGTTTAATATTCACAACTAATCCATAGTGGAGTTGCCAGTTTTATATAGTAGAATTTGGGTCATGTAATTCAAACCAAAAATATTCCATAGTAAATATTCCAAACCAAAAGTAGGTGGTATCATGTTAATTGAATGAGATAATATAGGACATTCCGGAGGTGGTACCATCCCAATTGGATGATATAATATAGAATGTTGAGGAGTTGGTACCATGCCAATTGGATGAGATAATGTATGACCTTTGGGAGTTGGTACTATACCAATTGGATGATATGATGTAGGACCTTTGGGATTGCACATGGGGACATGGGCACGGGCTCTTGGTTCCATGCCAATTGGATTAGGCAACTAGGAGAAATGACACTATAGCTTTTCTCTTCTCTCCTCTTTTTGTTGGGAGAAATGACACTGTAGCTTTGCTCCTCTCTCATCTTTTTGTTGAGCCAAAGCAACATAAAGAGATAATATAGGACCTTCGGGATTGCACATGGGGACATCGGCAAAAGCTATTGGTTTCATGCCAATTGGATTAGGCAACTCGAAGAAATGAGACTGTAGTTTTTCTCTTCTCTCCTCTTTTTGTTGGGAAAAATGAGACTGTAGCTTTGCTCTTCTCTTGCCTTTTTGTTGAGCCAAAGCAACATAAAGAGGCCTACCCATGACAACTTTCTTATTCATTTCTACCAAAGTTAGGGATGCATGATTAGAAGATGTAAATGAGACAAATCTTGAACTTTTACTATGTCCATAAAAATCCCTTATTATCTTGCATGAAGTGATTGTGCCATAAATAGAAAACAGTGCTCTCAACTTGTTATCATCTATGCTATCATCCAAATGTTTTAAATAAAGATTTGTTGCAAATTTTTGTCTCAATTCAGATTTCTTCAGTTCTTTTCCGACGTACCATTCTTTGTCATCAATATTCTTACCATTTATACTCTCAACGCAAGTACATCATCGACATTTTCAACATTGACAAATCCAAAACACTTTGACTTCCCTACTGTATCTCTCATCACTACCACACTAATAATTGTTCCATGCTCATCAAAGTATTTCCTTAAATCCTCATCATTCATGGACTCTGATAAATTGTTCATAAAAACATTTTTAAACTTGCCTTTTCCATTTGTTTGTTCCTCCGGCTTTTTCTCTGGTTCCTTTTTCATTTGTTCTCTCTCCTTCTTTTTCACGAGCTTTGTTTGTTCTCTCTCTTTCTTTTTCATAAATGGGCCAACATAAATGTGACTATCATTTATCAAAGTACCATTCATGCATTTATCTTGTGCTGCTTTGTCTTACTCAAAATGCACAAATCCATATCCTTTAGATTGCCTTGATGCATCTGTTGCAATTTTGGAAGAAAGAATGGGTTCGAACATAGAGAACCTGTGATAGAGGGTTTGATTGTTCTATGGGTTGGACTTTAACAACTACGTGTTTTTCTACGGGTTGGACTTTAACAATCTGCCATTTCTAAAAATTGATTCAATCGAAATAAAAATATTCAAAAACCTGTTTTGATCTTTTGGTTCTTGGTGGCAGATTTATCGATTTTGCAATGTAATCAACTCCTTCCTTCGCACAACCTGTGAGAGTGTGACACCAATTCAATCGTAGTGGTGATATACAACTCAATCATAGTCCATTGTTGACCCCTTTCTACTAGAGGTGAACTCTCCTCTTTTCTTTTTATCTACTATGCTTTCAATATGCAAAGAAAGCAACTATAGTGATCCATTGATTGTACCATAAACATTGGAGACATTATCATCTAGTTTATTTGCAGAAGCAACAAATTTAAGTTCTATTCCCTGCCACATAGACTGTTGGGACAGGGTTAGTTTGGGGCAAAAATCCCAAGTTTTGATGTACAAAATGCAAAGTCTCTGCAAGTTGTGGTCGCGGAGCACATAGATAGTTAAAGTGTCATAAAGGGTTTTACCCTTCCGTTATGTAAGTTGAGTCGGCTTTTGAAGATCTACCCATGGTCTGTGGACCATGGGATTATATAAATAAGTGTTTCTTAGGATGTCTAAGAAAAGTAATGAAGATTATCTATGGGAGAAGTCTAAGGAGTTAGCGAAGAAGGGTAGAGGAAAGGCTCTGCAGCTGAGTGCGCAGAGGCCTAGAGTAGAGTGTGCAGCTGAGTGCACAAGGAAGTCTTCAGTCTGTAAGCAGAACTGAAGTATTAATAAAGAGATTATTCCATAAATTCTTGTGTTTTATCTACTTACTTATATTTTATATGAATGCATTTTACACTATGATGAATGATGCGCTTATGAAATAATACTGTATTGATGCGCAATTTTACATGATTTGCATTGTCGTACGAACACAATTGATGTTAACTATTTACATGAAGATTATCTTGTTGCATATTAAATTTATCAAAAACTTAAGTCGATCTTAGGAACTACTGGGTTAGGAGTAGTCCTTGATGTGTGTAAGTAGTCAATTTGCCTATTTAGGCTCCATGAAATACGGCCACAAACGTTCGTGGAGGTATATAAGCTAATTAAGGGAAGCATATCGATAAGCCCTAAAGGTTTATCGATCTGTGCGAAGGTATATTTAGGGCATAAAATGAAATTACACTGATCTCTGGGTGCGAAAACTTGGTTCCAGCATCCCCCCCATACTGCTTCAATTGAGACTTCAACCCACGTTCCATGGAATGAATCCGAAAGAGCCAGTAGTGTAGGGATTTGTTTAGAAAAACTAACTCTAAACCTGGGTCAGGACCCACTAAGCCAACATAGACATAACATGCTATTGGCCAATATTAGCAAGTTAATTACCATCCAAGTTGAATTTCATTGTCCAAATGGAGCCTTCATGAGCTTAGATTTCTTGAAACATGTAAAGTGTTGTTAATTCCTTGCACCACTTTCCACATTAATGGCACATTTTTATCTACCACAACATAAGTAAGAGAATATCCTATCATCTATAGCAGAACTATATATCCTTAATTTCTTTTAGAAGAAGTGACCCTCTCATCATTGCTCGTCTTATCTTTGGTACAACCAAATTTTGTGGGAAACTTTAATAGCTTTTAATCGAGACCATTTTTTTCAAATTGGAAACTAAGCCTTTCATTTGAGTTAGGATCATTTTTCTTCTTTGCTTATTTCACACTTTGTTGTTGCATGAGTTCTTGGAAAATAAGAGCAATCCACACCTCTCTCAAACTCCTCAATAATTAGTTGTTTGTTAGTTTCCACATCTATGAGCTTGTTCCCCATGTCATATTCACCTACCTCATTCAAAATAAACTCCTTTCCATTGTATACATTATTTATCTTGAAAAAAGGCCCTCAATTGTTATCTATGTGAGAGTTAATGTGTAATATTCCAAACAAGAAAAATCTAAAGAGATTTGGAACACTATAATATTTAGTTTAATATTCTCTTCAAAATTTTACTTAAAACTTCACAATAATTTCCAAACCCCTATTATGGAATCATAATAACTAGAAATAACATGCATTCATGATTAAAAAAAAATTAAACAACCTTTTTTACTAGTTACCTGAATTAAAACAAGTGCATGCAACCAAAAACAAAGAACATAAAATAATATGAAGAATGCAGCCACTCTATTTTATTAATAGTTGGAAAAACACTACAAATGAAGTCCTTGCCAAAGGCATGCATGATTTCTCATCAAATTGCTAAACTAAAACAATGAAGCACACTTATGAACCCTCGATGGATCCACCAAGGAGATATCACCACAAGGGTTTCATCCTAAGATCAAGATGGTACTGGTAATGACAAGTTATATACAACTGCACAATATGATAAACAAATCCAGAGTGATCTGAACGTCTTCCTCCTCCTCCCTTCTAAAGGCTTGATGGAACTCTCTCCAATCTTGTTGAAGCCATTATTATTATTATTATTATTATTATTATTATTATTTATTTGATTTAAGTGACTCTTTTAATTTAAATTATTAAGAGAATCAAACCCCATAAAGCTTCTAGACTTAAACATAATGGTTGCCTCCTATGAAGGAAATAGTCTTACGTAAGGACAATCTCTCCACTTCTAAATTCTAGCTAGAAAGAAGTACTAGTGCATTGAAAATTTGGCCATTTTCTAGCAATTATATGTAGCCAATTCAGTTTTTCTATCAATATAATAGTAAGTTGAAGTAGAATTTTATTATCTTTTGGAAAGTATCCTCTTTAAGACAACAAAAGCATGAGCTTCCATTTTTGTAACTTCTTTTGAATTATTGTGTCCCTAAACACAATTTTTTGATATAAATTCTCTTTGTTATAGTTTTAAAAAAAATAGTATTTAACTTTACCAACAAATCAAACTATATTAATTTAGGTATCTAAAACCTTATAAATGAATGAAAATGATTACTCAAACATTTTATAAAATAATATTTGACCTAGGGGTTATAGGAGCTAGAGAGGTTACCTCTAATGTCAAAGGAAACAGTGTAATAGAGTATTCTTGGGAACTCACCAATTGGCAAACAACCCCTTTGAATGTTATGGATTGTTTCAAGGTTTAATATTGACTAAGAAATCTCAAAAATAAAACTTGATGATGGTGGATTATTGTTCGATAGTCATCTAGCACTTGTTTAGGGGCACTCTACCTAAGGATTTCAAACTCGGAAGTATAATAGAAATAGTTCAAGATCTCAAGGATCCTTCTCCAATATTATTTTTTACCATGTCCTAATATCACTCAACTTTGAATTTGATCATCTTGCTAATGATGGTGTCAAAACTAGAAGTAGGTTGGGTCCTTATCAATAATGGACACCGAACAACTTCAATTATACCTTAATCTTGGTATTATTTGAATAAAAAAAATGTGGGGAGTGGGGTTAAGACTGCATTGTTCATCGTGATCTCCCCTCCCATTCTTTCACTTTCAAAGAAGTGCATTAATTCCATCAGGTATACTCATATTGAATGCATTTTCATGTGGGAAGGCCAAAAAAATACCTAAGTTAAGCTTTTCGTTTCCATTTATGAGGTACTATACATGCCCTAGCCTCATTGAATGGGACCTAAAAGGACTAAAATTAATCCTTAGAGAAGGTATCAAATCATCACTAAATCTAGTGCATTCGTGGAAGAAATTATGAGCTCTTGGAGGGGAATAAGCGATGAACCTTATGGAAAGAGGCAAGCTAAAGCTCCTCTAGGGAAATTGGAGCAAGGAATGGGAAAATATTGTTTATGTTGCCAAGTCATTTGGCTATGATCTTCCCTCAACCATCAAGCAATGGGAAATTCCTTTGGTCCCATCATTTTTTCCACTTGACATTTTTCCCTCATTGTAATATCAGTGCCAAGGATGGGATTTGTGCACCTGTTGGGATTTGGCCTGGGAGAGTATTAGTGAGGTAATTTTGTAATTTATTTGGCTCTTCAGGAAGTTAATTTTAATATTGTAGTTATTTTGGAGCTATTTGGAATGTTGATTGGCGTAGAGCTTGAAAAGGATAGCATGTTAATCCATATTATTCAATCACCTCCTCCATTTTCAAATTGGTCATACAAGTTGTTGGAATGGTTGTGTGATGTTAGATTTTCTAGCATCAAACAAGTGTTCTAGTCTTGATTTGTGTACAAGAGGCCAAGGAACCTAACATCTCCAAAACCTAGAAAAGGTTTTGCAAGATATGTGAAACACCTTAATTAAATTAATTAGCCATCAATGTGGATCTAATCATGGTAATTGAAGCTCCAATGGCATATTATAAGAGAAAATCAATGGGATAGATGTATAAATTTTGAGACACAGAGGCGGTGAGTTCCTTGGCAGATCGAGTTATTCAATTGCAGAGATTCAACAAGGAATTGAGTTTGAGATGGAGAAGGAGAGCATCAATAATTGAGGGAGAAACAATAGAAAGTTTTGAAGAATTGTCTAGTGCTAGAGAGTCAGCATAAGGAAGACCGAAATATTTTGCAAGGAAAGTCATCTACGTGGTGTGAGTTAGTTAGTCCAGTTGGACGAATTTTTTTGGAATTGCTTAAATCAGTTGTCTGAGTCGAAAATACATTCCAGAAGGTAGAGAAAAGTTTTATAGAGGAAAGAGAAGGCTAGGTGGCCCAATTTGGAGCAGTTCAAGAGGTTGTATGAACTATGTGTTGAAAAATGCAACAAGAAATTCTTAATTTGATTTTTCCTTAGTCAAATTGAGAAAATTTGAAATTCTACATGAACAAACACCTTGGAGTAGTTAACTGAAGTAAAATGGAACTTGTCACTCATTTAACTCAATTAATTCGAGTTAGGGGCAAGAAGTTCAGTTGTATTTAGTGATTCCTAAAGTTTAGGAGTCTAGGTTGAGTTAATTTTAGTTGTAATTAGTTAAACTAGTTCTAACAATTAATAGAACTAGTTGGTGCTCAATTAAGTAGTAGGACATCAATACAACTTAGAGATCATCTAGCTAACTGATCAATCAACCAATAATTAGCTCATGCATGCAAAGAATATGATTTTCCCAACTGTGGTGGAGTTTCTAAGTCAATGTACAATTAATTATATACTAGATTGAGTCTATAGTTATTGTACTGCTCAGGTGATCAACCCAGAGGAATTGCGCAAGAAAATAGGGGGAAATTACTAAAGAATAGGAGATTATTTCCTCAGGAAATGTGCAAGGAAATAGGGGCTCAAGCAGAGGCAGAAGTGAGAGAGGTCATTCACTTCTAGGTTGAGCTCAGATCGAGCAAGAAATTGTAATACATATTTATTCATCAGATTAATGTAAGCAGATAAAGGGGTTTTTAACAGATTGTAATCCCGTGGAAAAATATTGTTCATGTGTGTTGTTTCTTATTGCATGTCTGTTATTGATTTCTAAATTATGAATTGAATTCCATAGATCGATAGTGTAGGGTTTTGTCTTGTGGTTTAGACTAAAATTTCATGAGCAATTACAATTCTACACCATAATTTCTACATGGTATCAGAGGCAAGTTTCACATTAGAAAAAGTTTTCAACCTATGTAGTATGTGTTGGATGAATGTTAGTGGTTTTCTAGTTTCCCTAAGTGTTGTGGACAAGTGGCAGACTTGTCACAACAAGTGGGTTGTATTTTGATACCCTAATGATTGACTTTTTGAGCAGCAAAGAGTAGTCAAGTGTGCTGGTTTTGCTGCCCTAGTTCACTATTTTGGTGTTTCACAAATTAAAGATAAGAGGACTCATTGCAGAAGTCATAGATTAGTCAAATAGTAACTGTATGTGGGCAGATCTGAAAGCCCTTAGAAGAGTGATAATAGCAGTTGATATGTCGCAAAGATAGGGAAGATCTAGAAGGTTAAGCATTATTCACAAACATAGTTGTGAATAGTGGATTTTGTATGCATTATGCAACAACTTGAAGACCTCAAGTACAATGCACATGAAATGAGTCGTGGATTTTTAGGAGGGAGAGTTATGGAGCCCTAGTTCAGGGAAGATCTAGAAGACATTGTGTGCAAACTTCTTAATGGATCTATAAGGTTGCTAGTTGGCAGTTTAATGAGCCAATGTTTAGTGACAAAAAAGGGAGTTGTGATCATTGATATTGGTAGATTGACTAGCAGTGAGATTTCCCACTGGGAGATCGATACTCATAGGGAGTCTAGTTTTAGAGGGAGTAGCCCTATGGAAGCTAGTACTTCAGGATCTAGGAAGATCAGACTAATTATTACAGTAGTTGCAACAATATTATGGAAGCAACAATAGAGTAGTAGAAGTAGTATTAGTAGATCATATTTTTCCATGCATGCAATTATACCTCCAAGTGTTAGATGGGGCGATGTGAAGCCCTATTCCTAGAATTGCAAAAATTTGGGCAGGGTCCATTGAGGCGTTCTCGTCCTGGATCATTACCTTGCTACGAGGGTAGATAGTATTTAGTAGTAGGAGGATTAGTGTCAGTCAGATACTAAGGAGTGCATAGGAGTGTTGCTAGTAGAACATGAGGCTTAGTATGAGAGTAATCAACGACATAGTTTTCCCAGTAGATAGTTGGAGATTGATTCAATATTGTTTTTAATGCTTCTCAATTTCAGATGTTGAAGTAGCAGCAACAACACTGAGAGTTGTTGCATGCAGTAGATTCCACAGGTGCATGATAGGGGTGGTTAATAATTTGTTTCTTTCTGAGAGGGAGTGTTTAAACATGAAGTAAGAAATTCTTAATTTGATTTTTCATTAGTCAAATTGAGGAAATTAGAAATTCCACATCAGCAGACAACTTGGAGTAGTTAATTGAAGTGAAATGGCACTTGTTTCTCAATTAATTTAGTTAATTCGAGTTAGGGGCATGAAGTTCAGTTGTATGTAACGATTCCTAATTTTTAGGAGCCTAGGTTGAGTTAATTCCAATTGTAATTAATTAAACTAGTTCTAACTGTTAATAGAACTAGTTGGTGGTCAATTAATTAGTGGGACATCATTCCAACTCAGAGATCATCTAGTTAACTAATCAATCAACTAATAATTAGCTCATGCATACAAAGAATACGATTTTTCCATCTCCGGTAGAGTTTCCAAGGGAATGTACAATTAATTATATACTAGATTGAGTGTATAGTTATTATACCGGCCAGGTGATCAACCCAAAGGAATTTCTCAAGAAAATAGGTAGAAATTCCTAAAGAATAGGAGCCTATTTCCTTAGGAAATGTGAAAGGAAATATTGGCTCAAGCAAAGGAAAAAATTGACTAATTCTAGGTTATATCTTTTTAGTGAGAAGAGATATAGATTATTTAATTGTAGGTTGAGCTCAGATCGAGTAAGCAATTGTAATAGATCTCTATTCATCAGATTAATGCAAGCAAGTGAAGGGGTTTTTAACAAATTGTTTTCCCCTAGAAAAATATTGTGCATGTGTGTGGTTTCTTATTGCATGTTTATGATTGATGTTCTAAATTGTGAATTGAATTCTGCAGATCATTAGAGTATGGATGTGTCTTGTGATTTAGATTATAATTTCATGAGAAGTTAGAATTCTACACCATAATTTCTACATGGTATCAGGGTTAGGCTTCACATTAGTATAAGTATTCAACCTATGTAATATGTGTTGGATTCATGTTAGTGGTTTTCTAGTTTCCCTAATTGTTTTGTACAAGTGACAAACTTGTCACAACAAGTGGGTTGTATTTTGATACCCTAAGGATTGACTTTTCAAGCAATGAAGATCAGTCAAGTGGGATGGCTTTGCTACCCTAGTTCACTATTTTGGTGTTTGACAAATCAGAGATAAGAGGGCTCATTGTAGAAGTCATAGATCAATGAAGGAGTGACTCTATGTGGGCAGATCTAAAAGACCTATGAAGAGTGATAGTAGCAGTTGATATGTCATAGAGATAGGGTGGATCTAGAACGTTGATTACTATTCACAGACATAGTTATGAATAGTGACGTTTGTATGCAGTATGCAACAAATTTAAGACCTCAAGTATAGTGCACATGAAAGTAGTCGTGGAGCTTTAGGAGGCATAGTTATGTATCCCCAGTTCAAGGCAGATCTAGAAGACCCTATGTGCAGACTTCTTAATGGAGCTAGAAGGTTTCTAGTGGGCAGTTCAATGAGCCAATGTTTAGTGACACAAAAAGTAGTTGTGATCATTGATATTAGTATATTGAGGAGCAATTACATTTCCCACAGGGAGATCGATACTCAAAGGGAGTCTAGTTTCAGAGGGAGTAGCCCTATAGAAGTTAGTACTTCAGGATGGGGAGATCAGACTAATTATTGCAGCAGTTGTCGTAGAGTGTGGAACCAACAATATAGTAGTAGAAGTAGTATGATTAGATCATATTTTTCCATCCATGCAACTGTACCTCTAGGTGTGAGGTGGGGCGATGTGAATCCCTATTCCCAGAATTGCACAAATTTAGGGAGGGTCCATTGAGGCATTCTCCTTATGAATCATTACCTTGCTACAGAGGTCCAAAGAATTTAGTAGAAAGGGGATTAGTTTCATTCAAAAATTGAGTTCATAGGAGAGTTGACAGTAGAGCTGGAGGCTATGTAGGAGATTCAACAACGACAATTTTTCCCAGTAGACAGTTACAAATTGATTAAATGTTTTTTTAATGCTTCTCAGTTGCAGATGTTGTAGTACTAGCAGTAAGAGTGAGAAGTGTTGCATGAATTACATTCCACATGTGCATGATAGGGGTGGTTAATAATCCCTTTCTTGTTGTGTGCGAGTGCTTAAAAATGCAGCAAGAAATTCCTAATTTGATTTTGCCTTAGTCAAATTGAGGAAATTCAAAAATCCACATTAGTAGACAGCTTGGAGTAGCTAACTGAAGTGACATGGCACTTGTCACTCAATTAACTCATTTAATTCGAGTTAGGTGCATGAAGTTCAATTGTATGTAGTGATTCCTATATTTTAGGATCCTAGGTTGAGTTAATTTCGGTTGTAATCAATTAAACTAGTTCTAACTATTAGTAGAGTTAGTTGGTGGTCAATTAACTAATGGGACATCATTCCAACTAAGATATCATCGAGTTAATTGATCAATAAACTAACAATTAGCTCGTGCATGCAAAGAATATGAGTTTCCCATCTGTGGTGGAGTTTGCAAGGAAGTGTACAATTAATTATATACTAGATTGAGTGTATAGTTATTGTAGTGGTCAGGTGATTAACACAGAGGAATTGCGCAAGAAAATAGGGAGAAATTGCTAAATAATAGAAGCCTATTTCCTAAGGAATTGCACACGGAAATAGGGGCTCAAGCAGGGACAGAATTTGACTAATTATGGGTTAGAGATTCTCAGTGAGTAGAAAGATAGGTTACTATTGTTACTGTTGTTACTCCAGGATCTTTAGTATGTGTAGAGCCCTGTTTTTATTCATAATCATTTTTAACTTCAATATGGGAGGGAGGCTTGTCCTCTACTTGTTTTGTGATTAATGGTGGGTTTTGTGGGTGAAGTATCTTCCTAAACCTATGTTGTACATCATTCCATGTAAGAGGACTGGTACAAATTCATTGAGGTACAACTAAAATTTCATATAGTAATGAGTTTAAGAGTTCACAGGATATTTAAATTTTTTTATGATTAAATAATCAATGGAGATTATACTTATGATTCAACTCATGCATAATGAATGAACTTTGTTATTACCTCATGACATAATAATGTGTCAGTCATAGAATGCACTAACATGGTCAAGTGTGATTATTATATTTTACCAAACATAACATATGCAGTAGTGAGATTTAACCATCTCATTTATGTTCAATTCCCACTATGACTCCCTATGGGCGATATTTATCAGTGGAATTTAAGTTTATATGCAATATGGCTCCCTATGGTTCAACAACAACTCACAACAAAACTTTGTTCTCTCTACATCTTATAATAGTTATGTGTGGGCACTACCTCTGAGTATGAATGAAGACATAGGAAGGAAGACCACACGTAAATAGTAAAGGACATGAAAAGAAAGAGTATAAAGCTTCTATTTGATAAAAACTATGAATATAGGTAGTTTCTAGAATGCATGGAAAATAGTTTGTGCCTTTGGAAAAGGGGGCATGTCTTATCATTCTTACACATTAATAATTGTCCTAACTATTATATGAACATTATTATTTAATACATAGTGATTACTACATTATAGCCCTAGTTGTAATATACTATTGCTTTTAATCTTGTAAAGTTAATTGTTGAAAACAAATTCTTAATAAAAACAAAATTGAGCACACAAATTTACATGAATACTTTCCCCAAGAACCCAAAAATGGGAATTCTAGAAGATATTTAATTATATTGTTCTTTACAATATTAGAATATAATATGTATAGATCATATCACCCATAGAGCCAAATCCACTAACTTTATCTTAGGATACAACTTCAATTCCTGAACCAATATTACAAAGCCATGGGTTGAACAATCATGAGCCACGAAACCATTAAAAGCTACAATCATGTTTGGAAAATTTCCAAAACAAAACACAAAAAAAGCACCGAAAAATTACAAACATTCCTAGAGCTAGGAATGTGCACAGTTAGCTCTAGGAACACATATGTGATTTTTTGAATTCATCCATTTTGTCATGTAAAATTAAAAATAAATTAATTTAGCAATAGATAATTTAAATATAAGAAAATAATTAAAATATTTCATGTAATCAAATAATTGAAATATTTTTTTCTTTAGAAAATAGATCAAAAAAAAAAAAAAAACTTTCCTAATATAAAAAATTCCTAGAAACATAAACATTTTAGAAAGAATGTTCTCAAGTAAACAATAAATTTCCCTAAACATAAATTTCCAACAAAACAAACAACTTTTGGATTGAAATTTCAAATTTAAAATGGTCATGTCTAAACACAAACACACACTCACTCACTCACTCACAAGTTTAATATTCACAAATAATCCATAGTGGATTTTCCAGTCTCCTATGGTGGAAGCTGGGTTATGTAATTCAAATAAAAAATATTTCATACTATGGATTGTTACATAATCAAGAAGTCAAAAATTGGAAACTACTCATCCCCAAAGCATGTAAACATGTGATGCAGGACTAAAAAGAAGGATTTAACAAAACATCACCGCTAAAAGGTCTTTACTTTCATTGTTAAGCCTTCACTTTATCTCAAAAAAATAAATCCAAGACCCCTGCCTAGTATAATGTATAAATATCAATTTCTAAGACTAAAATGCATAACTAATGAGATTAAACGTATATATATTATAATAAAAATATAATTAAACACTAAAGAGTAGCAATGTAACTATGATGCAGGTGGTCCTCGGCCATTAAAAATCCATTGGTTTAGTCCATAACTTCCATGGTTAGACATGGGGATATGGGGAAAGTAGGTGATACCATGCCAATTGGATGATATAATATAGGACATTCCAGAGCTAATACCATGCCAATTGAATGAGATAATATATGACCTCTCGGCGCTGGTACTATACCAAATGGATGATATGTTGTAGGACCTTCAGGATGGTACATGGGGACATGGGCACAAGCTGTTGGTTTCGTGCCAATTGGATTAGGAAACTGGGAGAAATGAGACTATAGATTTTCTTTTCTCTCCTCTTTCTATTGTGAGAAAAGAGACCGTAGCTTTTCTCTTCTCTCCTCTTTTTTTAGAGCCAAAGGAAGTAAAGAAGCCTGCCAACGACAAATTTCTTATTCGTTTCTACCAAAGATTGGGATGCATCATCGGAGCTGAAAATGAGACAAATATTGAACCTTTACTGTGTTTACATTGTGTATGTTCGTTCAGGATGCATCAACCAAGAAGTGGCATAGGTGTGACATGCATAGAGGAATTTCCCATCCCCAGAGAGATTTGCAAGCATCCAACCAAATTTGAGATTCCCAGCTTTGACATGTCGTCTGCAGTAGTGTTAAATTCTTGGTGAATATGTTGAAACGATATATTTTGAAAAGATATTTTAAGGTAATCAACGTTCCCAAGCCAACTCTGTAATGAGGATGGGAGATAAAGGACAATCCCAACACATGATCATTAGTGCTTGTGAGTCCCCATAGAAATGTAGGCTTTGTATGTCAAGGAATATGGCGAACCATAATAACCCCCAGAGTGTTATGGTTTCAAATATCATATTAGTGCCCATCCCTCCAAACCAATGGATCTTATATTGTTGATCTTGATTGTTGTGAATCTAGACACCACACCCACATGATCCACCCTTTTTTGCACCAACAAAATACCCAACAGGGAAGGATATACGTGAAGCAGATATTGTATGTATGATTTCATTATTCATTGTGTTAGTATGCATCAAGGGCCTCAACCATGATACAATAGTGTTGATAATATGTTAAAAATTGAGTGTGTTATCTTAAAAAATAATGGGGTTCCTAACCTTCCATATTTCCCAAAATATCACTAGGGAATAGCCATATTTGTTATGGGTCTTTGGCTCCACCATAACAAGAAATCATTTATAGAGTCATGTGCCATATGCATGAAGAAAATAGGCAAGAGATCCTAGACCATACCTGTTTAGCAATTGGGAAAGTCAATAGGATGTGTATATTTTTCTCTCCATGATTTTGCATAGGACACATATCCTTGGTCCATTTATGCCTCTTTTCCACAAATTTTGCCAACTTAGATTCTTTTTTTTCCATGCCAGCCATGTATATAATATAATCTTATATGGGACCTATACCTTCTAGAATCTGTTGAAGCAACATGTACTCTAGATGTTGTGTTTGTTGCTACAGTTGTACAAGTATGTGTCTGCCACATAGATAGATCCCCTATCTATGCATCTGTCCCGGGTCATATGATCCCCTTCTTATGCTTTGTAGATGCCCGATCTACATAGCACATCGAGCAATATATCCCAACTTCCAGCAACTTCCCCATGAAATCCAATCTCCCCCGCCCTTTTCCAAATTGGGGTGATTCCATCCCATGATTTGATCACTTGTGTAAGGTAGAAAATGCCCCTAGAACTTAGACTGTTAGTTAATTTTTTAGAGTAATGTAAATGAATATTGGCACCCAAGATACGATATATACTAATAATGATCTCCTTCCCTGAGCCAAACGTCCAACATGCTCGCTTCATGAGCCAAATCTTAATCTTGTGTAATTTTTTCGAGATGGTGGATCCTTTTGATTTCCCAATTAGGTCATCCTTCATCTAGTGTCTGACCTTTATGCCACTTAAATATTTCGATTTGATGATGTCTCCCCACAAGAACTTTCCAAAGAAACCCCTCCATAATGATTTAGTTAGGAGAGCTCAACCAAAGAACTTCAGCTCCAGTATTTCCCGTCCTCCTAATCACTTTGGTATTGTGAGATTATCTAATTTAATGAGGTGGAATTTGAAAATTTTACCAGACCCAACCCATATAAAATTTTCCATAACACCATTTATTTTCCTTATAATCGTGGCAGGTAGGCAAAAGAGATATGCCCAATATACTGCAAATTGTTGTAGGACCGACTGGTGAGAGTGACTCTACCACCGAGAGTGAGACACTGATGTTCCCACATAGTGATATTTTTGTAAAATATGTTAGTGATCCACATCCAATCATTGACTTTATAATAATTTGGTTTAATGTTGAACCCCAAGTATTTTAAACTAAAGAAGATTGGTTGTTTTTCCACTCCAAAAAGAGCTGCAATATATTTTATGTCCTCCTGCCGCCCCTCCGCAAATAATAACAAGGAATTATCTGTATTAGTAATGAGACCCAATGCACTGTGAAACCTATAGAAGACGTGTTGGAGTGTAACCCACTTCACCCTCGATAGAATAGCAAATAACAAAATGTTGTCCACGAAAAAACTGTGTGAGACCCAAATGTAGTGACCCACCATGAGTCCATGGAAAATGTCCTCTAAACAAACAACTTTTATTTTATGGCTGAGGCCATCCATGATTAGAATAAAAACAAAGGTGATAGTGAGCATCCTTGGCAGAGACCTCTTCCAGCACCAAAAAATTTGTGAGATAACCATTTATAATGACTGTGTATTGAACAGATGAAACACATGCCATAATTCATTCAATATTTTGCATTTCCAATCCAATCCTATGTAGAATGATGCAGAGAAGAGTCCAATCTACACAGTCATATGTTTTTTTTAGTCTACCTTCATGATAATGACTTCCAATTTATTAGTGTGAGTTGAATGTAGGCATTCCTACATTGTGGCAACCGCATCATGGATCAGTCTGTCCTGTAAAAAACCATATTGCTCCAGAGTAATGTAGGCGGATATGGTAGACTTTATTCTGACTGAAATGATCTTAGAAATAAATTTGTAAACTAGATTTCAGAGTGATATAGGTATTTATTCTATGAAGTATCCCACTTCACTATGTTTTGGAGTAAGATCTATGAATGTGTGGTTGATAGTTCCCGTAATATGTCCTCTAATCCTAGATTGTTCCACCATCTGCACCATTTTTGGGCCAATTAGGTCAGGAAAATGCAAGAAGAAATCAACCATCCATCCATATCGTCCAGGGCATTTATATTTCACAAATATTTTTAGGACCAAATGTACCTCCTCCATATTTTCCATCTTGTATAATTCCTCATTCTTTGCCTACCCAAACATGGTATGATAGGATTTCGACACCCATATCTTGTCCTGTGGACGTGATCCCCCCTATGCCTTGTATGGCTCTTCAAAAAAAGTAATTGTTGTCTTCTGAATCTCTGAGAAGGTATGCACCATGTTACCACTTGAATATTTTATACTCCAGATGGTGTTAACATTCCTCTTATAATTTACGTACATGTGGAAATATTTAGTATTCCCTATCCCACTCTTTCAGCCATATTGCCCTACTTTTTAATCGCCATGTGACCTCCTAAATATGTAGGATCATTTGCTTCTTTTCCTCCATATAATTAATTTTCTTTATGAGTTTTGGGGAAGGATTCCCAACATCAAAGATCCTACCAAGTTTTCCAACTCCTTTTTTATGTCAGCTAAATGATTTATCATGTTCATTTTCTTCTTGCGCTCCCATTTTCTTACTTCTGATTTTAAGGCATGTAGCTTCCCATGTATGGCCAACATAGGGGAATAGTCTGCTATCCTATATTGTCTCCATAAATCCCAAATCAAGGTATTAATATATGGATGCTAATTCCAAATGCAATTGAACTTGAAAGTCATCTCGAGTCGTGTCCCTTCTCTTCTCTATAGAAGTGTGATGGGCAAGTGATAACCTATAAATGATTTTAGGACCTCAGTTTGTAGGAAATCCGTTATCTTAATCATATCTTCATGGACCAAGTATCGATAAATTATCTTGGCAATATGTTGTGTACCTGCTCTACCGTTGTACCAGGTGGGCACAGTTGTATGAGGTCGAATGCCAATCATATTGTTATCATTGAAAATCATTTTAAGTTTGACCGCAAGTGGATCCATCCTTCAAACGTAACCCCACCCCAACATTCATCCAATGTTATAGTGCCATTAAAATATCCTGCCAGAATGAGAGATGCAAATTTTAGTATATATGATGACTCCAATTTTTCCTAGAAAGTTGCTTGATCCCTATATGGAGCATATACATTTAGAATGTGGAGTCTACCAGCTAGTCCCCTGACTCATCTAGTGAGTAAAATACCACAAAAACATCTGTAAGATTGGAAATATGCCCATCATGGATTTTACAATTTGCCAATCCTCCAGAAAGATCCAGCATGTGCCAATTCCGAAACAATTTTCTGAAGAATTCAAGTACTCAGTGAGAAATTGTCATGAAATTTTTGCGAGTTCCCCAGACCCTGCATATTGAAGGAAAGGTAGAGGATCATTGATGAGCCCCAGAAATGGGTAATTATATGGGCTCATTCAGCCTCTTATTTTGACTTAATCCACCATTCTCACTATTTTTTTGCATGTTTTTGAATATATTTATGCTAATAGAGTGAATTGGGTTAGTCACTTTGCCATGTAGTCTAATGAATGTTTTATGCAGATTTTTTAGACAATTTTGGACAAAGTCAAGGAATTTATGAGAAAATGGCAGCCAAAACTCGAGGAAAACAGGGAAGAGGATTTATAGGGGGTGTCTCCTTAATTTATGACCCCTTCCCTTGAATCTTCCATCAACAACTCAGAGCATAAAGGTCCACATTGATGATTCCAAGGGGCAGTCGAGCAAGTAAAGTAGGATTGTTGTTTATCTTCAGTTTTTGGAAGCTGAGTTCCTTGATTTTAGGAGGACTGTTGGAGGTCCCCATTTGTATAAATAAGGAGGCTTAGAGCCTCAGTAGGTTAGCTAGTTATTAGTAGATTTTTTCACTTTTGCACAACATTGTGTTCAGCTTATTTTCGAGTTCCTTTTTTAGAACAGTTTGTGTAATGTAACTGTTATTTTTTATTATGAAGATGAAACAGTTTTTGAGCTAGCACTAATCTTATTCAAAGGGCTGAAGCTCTTTGGTTATGGCCCAACCCAAGCTACCCAGCACCTCCTACTGTGTACTTATATGTTTTTGCTTCAATTCATGAGTTAATTTCTATTGCATAGATTCATTTTACTTTGTTAGATTAGGTTGCTTTTGATGGTTAGTATAGTTGTTTTCATTTCAAGTTGCTTAAGTAGGTTACTGCACTGACAGAATAAGATTCAAAAAGGGAAACAACAGGCCCTGATATCCCTTCTCCCTTCCTAGGACTATGATTTGAGGTCAAGGCACTACTGCCACCAAAAACACAGTTTTTGCTCTTCCATGCAGCTGCTAGTGTGATAACTTGATTTGGGAAAGTTGATATTGGTTTAGATTCAGTTGCTTAGATAATTTCCTGTTCTTTTCCCATAAATCTCTCTACATGCCTTTCTGTTCATCGGTTACTGTTCAGCATTTTCTGTTTGTAGGTCAGAAATTAGGTCAAGCTAGACAAAATTTTGTTTTCATGGTATAGTTAGTTCTTGCTTTGGTCAGTTTTGATAAATAAATGTGCCGATCTCTTGAAGGACATATTAGCTCACCATACACCTATAGAACAGCGAGCACTAGCCCCCCTCTCATAGATTTCCCAACTCATTCGCAACATTTCGCCAATCTGCCCTAATTTCTGCATTTTTTCCATAAAGTTGCTTTCTTGCCATTTGAACAAATCCAACCATCATGTTCATTCTTCTTCCTTGACAAGTTCTAAACACCTCAACACCTTCATCTAGCCTTGATTTCCCCTTTCCTATCATTTTTCCACCTTCAAAACTCCAAAAATAGCTCTCGGCCTCCTCTTGTAGATCCTCCTGTATATCCCTTGCAGCCTCCTGTAGAATTTCCTGTGAGTGATTTTTCAAAGTTCGATCGCTATAGAAGTCCCCAGAAAGGTACTAGGGGCTTCTCAGGACTTCTCCACACCTTTCTCCACCTCTGCAACAACCAAATCCATCTTCCTTTGCCACCAAACCTCTACACCATCACAACCAGATAAATCACAAGCATAATAATTTCACATAAAAACACTCAAAAGCACAAAAAGATGTTTTCTTCTCATTTATTTTTAGAAGGAGCTTGAATAAATGCAATTTACCTTTTCAGTAGTCAATGGCATTCATTTCTTTAGTTTTCATCTCTTTTCTTGCAAAAGTAGGGTTAATAGGTAAATTAGGGTTTGTGTTACATTTCAGTTCTTCTTCTCTTTCTACAAATGGAGTAGCCCCTGTAGAGTTATTTTTCTTTCATCACAGTCAAAGCTTCTTCTGAGAACTCATAGAAGTTGGCTTAAGCTCCTAGCGAACTTGCGCCAACTGATCAAGTGACAGCTACAATAAGAGCTAGTACTTGTGCATATAGCACCGTCGCTTCCAAGTTTGTTACGAACTACCAGGTTGATAAAAGTAAAGTAGGAAGCCCCAAGAGTTGCAGCATTATTGTTGCAATACTGGTGCTCACCACTTTTTGGCACCGTTGCCAGGGAAGCATCAGAGTATTTTGTGATTACTGCTTTTCTTCTATTTTCTACTGCAACATTCTGCCAAGTAGTTTATTTCAGCAAAAGTATAGTTGTTTCATTTCAATTCTGCAATTTCCATTTCAGCAAAATAGATTAGTCATTTCATGCTTTCATTTCAATTCTAAATTTCAATTCTGTAAAATTGATTAGGCATTTCCTGCTTTCATTTCAATTCTGCAATTTCATTTCAGCAAGCGTAGATTAGGCATTTCCTACTTTCATTTCAATTCTACAATTTCATTTCAGCAAGTGTAGATTAGGCATTTCCTACTTTCCTTTCAATTCTGCAATTTCCATTCCAGCAAACTAGATAAGTCATCTCCTGCTTTCATTTCGATTCTACAATTTCCATTTCAGCAAGATTCATTTTAGTTAGTTGCAATTTGTTGTTCAATCCATTTTAGTTTTGCAGGTGCAAGCAGAAAAAACAAAAATCACCCAAAAAGAGATTTCCTTTCATGCCTTGTAGGAACAAAGACAATTCAGGAAAATTCCTACCCAACAACCTCACCACATCACTAAGTCACCCTTCTCTCTTCTTTGGTTGCAGTGATCCAGAAGAACCTATAGGTGAACTTCCAGAGACATACGAAGATCCTATAACAAAAGAAGAGCAAGAAACCATTCCTCCTGAGACCATGGCCGAAAACATAAACGTTAGAGGAAATGGGAAAATAATAGAGGGTGCCTTTCCTATCCAAGAGACCAATTGGGACACTAAAATGAAAAACATAAGTCCTTCAGCCTTACCTCACTTCCATGGATTGACTACCAAATACCCTGATACCTTCTTGTTTGAATTTGTTGTTCTCTGTCGAACCTATGACTATGCAGAAGATGAGCAGAAGTTGAAATTGTTTCCTTCTACCCTCAAAGATGCAGCATTGCGCTAGTTCATGGGGTTACTTGGAAACGGCATCACAACTTGGGCTCAGATGCAGCAAGCCTTTAACAACAAATATTGGGACTACTATAGATCAAAGGATACCAAGGGATAAATCTTCTGAATGACCATGGGAAATGATGAGTCCTTAGAAGACTATGAAGAGAGGTTTCAGCTCAGTTATAAAAGGGCTAGGTGCACACTTGACCCCAAATCTTTGAAGTTGGTCCTGCTCAGAGGAGGCCCTGAAGACCTTCTAGATACCCTCCATTTGTTGGCTGGGGGAGACATCTACCAACTACCTTATGATGACATAAAGACTGTGTTTAGAAACCATTCTAGGTCAGCTAGAAAGAAAGGTAGGGGAAGTCAATCTTTAGCCAGTACATCCTCATCCAGTTCATCCCTTAGAAGTGAATTTGAGAATCGGCTGGAAGATTTCAAGAGCGAGATGAGGCAGACTCTTGCCATTCAAATGGATACCTTGCATATCAAAAGGAAACAAGAGGAAGCCAAGAGGGCTTTGGCCATCTTTTGTCTTAGGTGCACTAGAAAGCACCTTTAGAACGAATGTCCATTGAACTCTATAGAAGTGTGTTCAATCTGTGAAGAAGACCATCCTACGAATCAGTGCCCTTCCTTGCCTGGACTTAAAGCTACATATCAGGGGGCCGAAGGAGCCACTGAACCACTCTATTTCATGAACAAAAGGAGGCCACATGGGCCCAAACCTTACCAGCAGGGAATGCAAGGGACATCCCAAACCTATTACAACCCCAATCAAGCCACTTCCATGCCTTCTTGCAGTCCCCCTATTCATCCTTCTTGGTCCAGACCCCCTCCTTGGTCATATCCATCTCAATACCATGCTCATCCAGTTGCTCATTCGTTTCACTCTTATGCTCAGCCATAGCCTCAATGGAATGCACCACGTCAGGGGTGGAAGCCCCAGTACAACTCTCCTCCCGCTCTTTTTCCTTCACCACCTGTTCAACCACAACCATTGCCTCCTGCTCCACCAAGGCAACCTCAAATACCTGCTCAACCAAACCTGAACCCCAATAATAGACAGGCCTAGCAGGTATATAGTGGAGAAACATCATGCCCCACCTATGCTATGGAGATTTAGGAGATTAACCTACGATATGGTAAGGTTCTCCTAGATAACCAAACTTCCCCTAAGGAGGATGAGAAAAAACAGGAAAGTGAACCAAAGGCCATTCCACTCTTTCCTGAGAGATTAACTGGAACCAACCCCAGAAGAAACTAAACTTCTGGGAGAATTAAAATAGTTATGTGTAAAGATACCACTTCTCCAAGCCATAAATGATGTGCCTATATACAACAAAATGATCAAGGATAAGTGTTTCAAGCACCCAGGCAGGTGCAGGAGAAATGCTCCAACCATCAATGTCATAGGACAACTATCCGACCTGATGCTGGGGTAGGTGATCTATTTGAAATATCCAGACCCTATAAGTCTTGTAGTCAATGTCCACATCAATGGCACCATAATCCCCAATACCCTGATTGATCTAGGGTTTGCCATTAATGTGATAACCAAGGACACTATGCTCAAGCTCAACCTTCAGGGCTCCTTGAGAAAGACCACAACCGTACTGTAGTTAGCAGACCATTCCACCGTGACCCCTGAGGGGATTATGGAAGATGTAATGGTCTCCATCGATTCTTGGGAGTACCCTATTGATTTCCTAGTTCTCCAGCCAAAGGAAAAGCTCACTCGGTATCCTCTCATCCTGGGAAGACCTTGGTTGGCTACTATAGATGCCTACATCAGTTGTCGAGCTAGGGACAATCAGGAATGAGCATATGTCCAAGCAACTAGTCCTATATCCTCCTACCCAACCTTTGTTAGAACATGATTTACCTCTCTGGTTGGAGGAGGAAGATGAGGATGAAGTCTATTCCACACCATTGTGTACATTAGAAGCTACCATGGGTACCCCACAAACCGAGGATGATCTTATTGAAAACTTGATTCAGAATCCACCCCGCAGTGTGTTGCCATTAGAAGAGCTGGTGGAAGAAACCCAAGCCAAGCCCTTAGTTGATCTCTGTGTGGCTGATCTGACCTCTCTCCGAGTTAAGAATGTGGAATTCAGCCCAGAAAGAACCTGGAAGATCAACTCATCCCTATCCACCTCTTAGGAGAAAGAACTATGTAGCTTATTGAAAAACCACTTGGATGCTTTTGCTTGGAGCTATAAGGAGATGAAGGGAGTCCACCCTTCAGTCTGTACTCATCACATTTACATTAAAGAATATTGTAAACCAGTCAGGCAGCCTCAAAGGAGGATGAATCCAGCCCTTAAGGACATTGTCAAAGAAGAACTACAAAAGTTACTGGATGCTGGATTCATCTACCCTATCTCTGATAGCGAATGGGTCTCTCCTTTGGTGCTAGTGCCAAAGAAAAATGGGAAGTGGAGAATCTTTGTCGATTATCGAGAACTAAACAAGGCCACCAAGAAGGACCATTTCCCTTTTCCTTTCATAGACCAAGTGTTAGATGGCCTAGCGGGGAAGAAGTTCTTCTCCTTCCTAGATGGGTTTATCGGGTACAACCAGATCCAAATCAACTCGGAAGGCCAAGATAAGACCACTTTCACTTTTCCTTGGGGTACCTTTGCATATTGATTCCTTCCTTTTGGGTTGTGCAATGCTCCCACCACTTTCCAAAGAGCAGTACTGGGTATATTTGCTGAACTAGTTCATGATTCAATGGAAATCTATATGGATGACTTTACCCCTTATGGTTCTAACTTCCAGGAAGATTTGACTAACTTGGGAAAAGTTTTAGCCAAGGGCATTGAAATGAACCTATCCCTCAGTCCTGAAAAATGTGAATTCTTGATGACTGAAGAGACCGTGCTAGGTCATACAATTTCTTAGCAAGGATTACAAGTGGATCCCAACAAAATTGCCATCATCCAAAGGGTCCCACCTCCTCAAAAGGTAAGAGATGTTCGGAGTTTCCTAGGCTTAGCAGGGTATTATAGAAGGTTCATTAAGGATTTCAGTAAGCTAGCCTCTCCATTGTTTGGTCTTTTGGGGAAAGATGCTGAGTTCATATGGACTGAAAACTGTCAAGAGGCTCTGGATACCTTGAAAAGTAAACTGGTGACTGCCCCAATTTTGAGAGGTCCAAACTGGGCCCTACCTTTCCACATTCATACAGATGCCTCAAACAAAGCGATAGGAGCAGCCTTAGGGCAAGTTGATGAGAAGCTGCCTTATGCCATATATTTTGTAAGTAAAAACTTGTCCAAGGCAGAATTAAACTACACTATAACCAAAAAGAGCTCCTAGTTGTAGTCCATTCCCTAGATAAGTTCAGACACTACATCACCGCTATCAAACATTCATACACATTGATAATGCTGCAATTAGGTATTTAATGAACAAACTAGATGTAAATGCTCATATTATTAGATGGTTACTTTTATTGCAACAATTTGATCTAACCATTGTTGATAAGCTGAGTAAGGAAAATGTTGTTCCTTATTTTCGATCTAGATTAGATCTACCTACAGGTGAAGAAGGAATGGTGGATGATCAAATTCCAGATGAAAACCTATTTTCTATCTCAATGCTCTCTCCATGGTTTGTTGATATAACAAATTACTTGGTTTCAACACAGTTCCCGCCACAACTGTCCTCAAAAGAGAAAAGCAAGATCGTGAGGAAAAGTGCTCCATTCACCTGGATTGGGGGAAATCTCTTCAAACTTGGCCCAGATCAGATTTTGAGGCGATGTGTCAAGGAGGAGGAAGTTTTTGACATTCTCCTAATCTGCCATGATGGGCCCTGTGGGGGCCATTTTGCAGCAAAGAGGACCGCCTTCAAAATTCTACAAGGAGGTTACTATTGGCCCACTTTTCATCAAGATGTCAAGAGATATATCAGCCAATGTGACTGATGTCAAAGGATGGGGAACCTACTCCAAACGATGAGATGCCCCTGCAACCTCAAGTGACTTTCGAGCCATTTGAGAAGTGGGGTATGGACTTTGTGGGTCCTATCAACCCTCCTTGAAAACAGAAATCTTACATCATTGTGTGCACTGATTTTCTGACAAAATGGGCAGAAACAAAGGCAATCAAGGCAGCAACAAAAGAAAAAGTAGCTAAATTTTTGAGGGAGAATATATTCTACAAGTTTGGATATCCAAAAGAATTAGTCATAGATCAAGGGAGTCAGATTACATCCAATCTGATTGAAAACCTACTCACACACTACAAAATTAAGCACGTAACTTCCACCCCTTATCATCCGCAAGCGAATGGTCAGGTGGAAGTCACTAACAGAGCTTTGGAAGGAATTTTGACCAAGGTAGTGAGTAGCAGCAGAAAGGATTGGGAAGATCAATTGGTTGAGGCCACCTGGGCCTATAACACCACTTTGAAAACAACCACAAGGTACACACCCTACGAGCTGATCTATGGGAAGAAGGCTTTGTTGTCAATAGAATTTGAATATAACACCTTAAGGATGGCAACTCGGCTGGACCTAGATCTCATGCATGCACAAAAGGAAAGGTTACTTCAGTTAAATGGATTGGATGAACAGAGATTGTAGGCCCTCCTCCACTTAGAGTTAGTCCAACTTCAAAGGAAAATATGGCATGACAGACACCTCAAAGAAAAACAATTCCATGAAGGAGATTGGATGCTGATGTATGATTCAAGATATAAAGATTTCAAGGGCAAACTGGGGACAAGATGGTTGGGACCATACACAGTAGAAAAATGCAATGACAATGGTTTAGTTCTAATCTGGACCATCGATGAAGAAGCCATCCCCATGCTCATCAATGGGCATAGATTGAAGATCTACAGGAAGCCCCTCTCCAAGAAGGAATTCATTGAAAATCTAAGTAAAACAGTGTTGGTAGTGGAGCAGGTCTCTACCTCCACTCCACCCACACTCTAAACACACACAAAAAAAGAAAAACAGAAAGAGAAAAAAAATAGAAAAATAGAATAAAATATCCCTGTGTGAAAACCTCTTGGAGGCGCCCCAATTGTCTAAAAAAAAAAGAGAGAAAAAATGAAAAAAGAAAAAAGAAAAAACAGAGAAGAAAAACATAAAAACTAACTTCTTTTGAATGCATTACAGATTGTAGGAGGGTCATAGAAGAAAAAAAGGACATGGTCAGGCTAAATACCCCCTTGATAGCTCATTTCTCCATCGCCATTGTCTTTTCCCAAGCCCTAGTCTCACTTGTTCTAGAAATTTTGCATCCTACAGGAAGCTTTGTGCATTCTACAGGAGGCTCCTGTAGAAACCACAGAGGGCTCGAAATCAAGTTTAGAAAAGGATCAGAGGGCTAGAAATTTGTCCAGAAGACCTATGGACCTCCCTGCCACCATTCATCCTCCTAACTCTCCATTCCATCCCTGCACCACTGCATTTCGACTCGCTTCTTTCTTCCCTACACAAGAAAACACAAAAATCTTGTTTCTTTTGTTTTTTTTTTTAAATGAAGAATAAACAACAGTATTCTTAACTTGTTTCATACCTAGTGCATACCAGCGACTTTTCCTTTTCTTCAGAACCTTCCTCAGTTATCTTTTTAGTCCTTGCTCAAACCTCAGCCAGAAATTTTAGAGGGAGAAGCAGTTACAGGAAATCCTACAGGATTCTTGTCACAGCTGATCCCTTTAAAAAAACAAGCTCCGGAGGCAGGGTCAGTGCAGCCACAGGTGTATACAATGTGCAAGGAGTCGTCCCTGATCAAAGATCACCAGTATGAGGTAGCCAAGCCACCAGTTCATAAGCCACAAGTGCCAATAATAGTAGCAATCCATGAACAAAGTGCCAAAGTCTGAACATGCAAAGCATGGTAGTGACTAACAGGTAAGTGGCTAAACTCATTCCTCTATTGCATGAATATGATTTAGAAACTGCATAACCATTGAGATGGTCGTGATTAAATGAAATTAGTGGCCAGCTAACTGGCCACCCTCGTCCAGTTCGAACAAGCCTTGTCCAATTCAACCAGCATTCAATGGATGCAATCGGCACGTGTGTTCAGTCAACTCGGGAAGAAAAACTCAAACAGGTAGTGGTGGCAGTGTATAATGAGAATGATGGAAGTGATTAAGGGCAAGTGGCATGAAGTATCATAATGTCACTGAAGTAGGGACCAACAGTCTGGATGGGGATAACGTACCCTTCCTGCCACCTCACCTCACCATCGCAGAACACACCATAAGCTTAAGTATGTTGCAGTCGAAGCCTCCACCCCCTTTGTTTTCATTTGCATCGATGAGTTCTCAGTTGCAACAACTCACCTACCACCTTCAAAACCTCGAAACAGTCGTTCTCTACTAGTTTCAAAACCCTTCCGCTTATCGGGCTCTATAGGAGCATTATTGCACTCTACAGGAGCAGAAACATAGTCTACAGGAGCATTTCTAGAGGAAGGCCGGTGAGAAACTCTGCAGAGGGAAAATTCAGGATTTTGTGCCAAATTTGAGCTCGAAAGAAGGTAGGCTTGGACAACCCACTCTGCATGTGAATTATCTACAAAAGGTGGTGGATTTGAAATGAAGTACTGAGTTGAAAAAGAAAGGAAAAGTGAGAACAGAAGTCTGCGTGTGTTTTTCTTTGAAATATATACAGTCTCTCCATTTTACTCTCTGCACTGAAAGTCTGTCTCTTTCTCCTCCATGGTATTCTCCTGTATGAAGAAGTGATGCAACCATAGGAAATTCAACCTATAAAATAGTGAATTTGCATTGGGTGGTCTGCTTACTGTGTGAAAGAAAAACATTTTCTTGCTCTCTGTGTTTTTCTAAAAGAAAAAGATATTGATTTCCTTGAACAGACCAAAAAGTAAATTAAGGTTGAAAATGGAATTTGAAAGGTAGGAAAATTACAATTTGTTTTTGTTAAAAAGAGGAAACATGAAAAACTCTCTCTAGTTCCAGAGAAAAAAAAACCTTAGTTGTTCCTCTACTTTCGGGTTTGAAATTTGCTGCATTCCTCCTCACCTGAGAATTTTCAGTAGTCATTGAACATCATGGCATGGGGTTTTATGAGAAAGGAGCCTCTGAATTCCACCAAATTTCATGAACACCCAGAAGTGGTAGCCCTCTTTACCAGGGCAAGTTGGATGCCTTTCTTTGAGAAATTTCATGGGTATGATGAGGAAATTACAGAGGAATTTTTATTTCCTTTAAGACCCCATTCAAAAAACCATGCTACAGTCAGTTTCAAGGGTCTAACCATAGAACTTACACCAGAATTCATCAGCAGAATTACAAGTCTTCCACTTGGGCTCCCCTGGAGCAAAGAAGAAAAACCGCTAGGACAGGTTGCTAAAAATACCTTTTTTCCAGCCTGATGAACATCCAATGGAGGATAAGAATGGGATCAGAAGGACAAGTATACCTTATCCATGGGGTGAGGTCAACTACCAGATCATGAAATAAATCTCCTGTGAAGGAAGATACAGTATAGTCTATGGTTATCATTTCTGATAGTTACATGAACTAAGATATGTAATGGACCTGCCTGCTTTTAGGAAACTCAGTATTCCATATTTTCTCCTCCAATCCTTGATAGAGTGTAGCACCAAATTAAATACAGGTGTTCCAGACCAATTGGCTCACCATGGGCTCATTAAATTGCTGGTGGAGGATGCCCTACACACATACACAATCCCTATAGCCTGTGAGATTTTCAAGAACATGACTAAAGAAGATGACATAAAAACTCTCACTGATGACCTTAGTCCATCTGACAGTGAAGAGGAGGAGCAGAAAGAGGAACTTGAGAAGGAAATCCATGAGGAAGTATAGAATATTCAATTGGAAGAAGAAAAAGAAGAAAAACAGAGGGGAGAGGAGAAACTTGACACAACCTCAGTTGGACCTAAAGTAGAGAAGAAAACAACATCAAAAGCAGAAAAAGGGAAGACCACAACAGAGAAAAGGAAAAGGACAAGAACTGAAAAGAGGAAGCCCAAGACAGCTCAGAAAAAGGCTGCCACAAGAAAGGCAGAAAGTCAACAAGTAAAGGGGAAAACAACATTAAAGACGGCAAAAACAAAATCAGAGACAGCAAACATAGGCAAAACAGTAGTAGAAGAAGAAGGAAAACAACAAGAAGAAGTGTCTCCTGAGACACTAGCAAGGGAAGCAGCATCTGTTCTTGTTGCACTTAGTACTTCAACTAAGCAAAAAGGGAAAAGAAAAAGACAGCCAACTATGTACTTCAAAGCTAGAAAAAGCACCAGAATCAAGATGGGGAAGCCTCAGCCACCTTCAAAAGAACCCATCATCATTGAGGATGCACCTACTGTAACAAAGGAGAAATCTCCCTCCAAAATCTCCATCACTTGCGAGAGAGGAAGTCCTAAGACCTCTACCTGGAAGGAAAGGATAAAATTAATGGACTCTAAAGGATTCCTATAAGAGGCACAGACCTCTCTACAGGAGACATTAGCAAAGCTCAAAGAAACTGAAAAACTTGAAAAGAAGGCAGAAGAACAAACCCAGGAGGAAGATAAGGAAAAATAAATACCAGAGCCTGGACCTCAGCCTAACTTAGGCTCCTACTACAACCTTCTAGAAGGTGGGAAGATCATCCCAAAAAATTTTATAGAGCCTATTTTCTTCGAGCTGGAAAAGGAAAGAGTCTGGACCCATACATGGATATAGATTACAAAATCAAAAGTGGTAGAACAAATTGGGCACATGGAGAACAGGTTGAGAGAGATGGGTAGAGAACTGAGCATGGTCAGGCATACAGAAAGCATCAGAAGAGCTCAATTACAGGAAGAAAACGAAATGTTGAAAAAACAACTACAAGAAAGGGAACCTCAAGGAGGAAATGAGTTGTCAATCTTAAAAGGGCGGCATCAGAAAGAGGAACCCCTAGCAGACAGTGAGGCAGCAAATAGATAGCAATAAGAAGAGGAACCCTAGGTAAACAGTGAGACTTTGATGAAATAGCAACAGGAAACAGAATCCCAGGCAGAAAATTAAGTATTGATTTCGAAAAGGAAGCTATAGAAAAAGGAAGCCCGGTTAGCCTCATGGGCAGCTGGGAAATGCAGGCATTACAGTGCAGCCAGCCAGCCAAATCATATGCACTGTACCTCAAATATCAATGGCTCCAATTTCAGATCAAAGCACTGGCCCAGAGGGGCACAATTCCTTTTCAGGATTATGGCCAATTTATGCATTTGTGTGACCATAGTTCAACTGAGGATAAAGCGAAGCTAGTAGAATTTTACCTGCACAATATGGCACTTACTAACATGAATTTATGGGATCCAAATGCTGCATTGGGAGATTTGTAGCTAATGGCTATGGCTTCTTGGATGAGCCATGAAGAGAAGAGGGCAGTGGAAATCCAGAAAATGATGACAAAAGAGTTGAGTGAGCCCCTGATGATTAGAGAATAACCCTTGGCTCTCATCTGTGCCCACCAACACCTTGCATCCAATCCTCAAGTTGTCCCTGACTATGTTGACAAGCAAGCCCATGCTATTACTCATTTCCAGGATATGGAAAGATTGTTCGGTGATGACTACATTCATGCCTGCATGAGAAGGTGGAATACATTTCCACATAGCCTAAGGATTAGGGAGTATCACTCCCCAATTAGGATGAGGGAAGCCATGAGAAGAGTGCCCTTGTATAAGCACTCAATGAAAAGCTTGAACGTAAATTCGATTGGCCTTAAATTCAATGCTCCACTGTTGCTAGGACTGCTGGAAGCGGTAAAGGAGGAGGAAGAACAGAAACAATGGGAAGAAGTGGATAGGAAAGTAGGTTTCCATGATAAAGAGGAAGACATCACATCAGAGGCTTGGGATGTTAGGGAATCTGTCAGAGCCATTAAGGATGAAGAGTTAGATTAGTTGCTCAAAGGATGAGCAACGCATTTAGTAGGGGGGTGATGATGAGCCCGATAAATGGGTAATTATATGGGCTCATTCGACCTCTTATTTCAACTTAATCCACCATTCTCACTAGTTTTTTGCTTTTTTTTTAATACATTTATGCTAATAGAGTGAATTGGGTTAGTCACTTTGCCATGTAGCCTAATTAATGTTTTATGAATATTTTTTGGACAATTTTGGACAAACTCAAGGAATTTATGAGCAAATGGCAGCCAAAACTCGAGGAAAATAGAGAAGAGGATTTGTAGGGGGGTGTCTCCAACATTTATGACCCCTTACCTTGATTCCTCCATCAACAACTCAGAGCACAAAGGTCCACATTGATGATTCCAAGGGACAGTCGAGCAAGTAAAGTAGGACTATTGTTTATCTTCAGTTCTGGGAAGACAAGTTCCTTGATTTTAGGAGGAAAGTTGGAGGTCCCCATTTGTATAAATAAGGAGGCTTAGAGCCTCAATAGGTTAACTAGTTATTAGTATATTTTCGCACTTTTGTGCAGCATTGTGTTCAACTTATTTTCGAGTTCCTTTTTTAGCACAGTTTATGTAATGTAACTGCAATTTTTTATAATGAAGATGAAACAGTTTTTGAGCCAACAATGATCTCTTTCAGAGGGCTGAAGGTCTTTGGTTAGGGCCCAACCCAAGCTTCCCAGCACCTCCTACTGTGTACTTATATGTTTTTGCTTCAATTCATGAGTTAATTTCTTTTGCATAGATTCATTTTACTTTGTTAGATTAGGTTGTTTTTGATGGTTAGTATAGTTGTTTTTGTTTCAAGTTTCTTAAGTAAGTTACTGCAGTGACAGAATAATATTCAAAAAGGCCAACAACAAGCCTTGATCTCCTTTGTCCCTTCCTGGGACTATGATTTGAGGTCAAGGCACTATTGTTGCCACCAAAAACACAGTTTTTGCTCTTCTATGCAACTGTTAGTGTCATAACTTGATTTGGGAAAGTTGATATTGGTTTAGATTCAATTGCTTAGATAATTTCTTGTTATTTTCCCATAGATCTCTCTACATTCCTTTCTGTTCATCGGTTACTATTCAGCATTTTCTGTTTGTAGGTCATAAATTAGGTCAAGCTAGACAAAGTTCTGTTTTCATGGTATAGTTAGTTCTTGCTTTGGTCAGTTTTGATAAATAAATGTGAAGATCTCTTGCAGGACATATTAGCCTACCATACACCCATATAATAGCTAGTACCAGCCCCCCTCTCACAGATTTCCCAACTCATTCGCAACATTTCACCAATCTGCCCTAATTTCTGCGTTTTTTCCATAAAGTTGCTTTCTTGCCATTTGAACAAATCCAACCATCATGTTCATTCTTAATTTTCCTTGACAAGTTCTAGACACCTCAACACCTTTATCTAGCCTTTAGTTCCCCTTTCCTATAATTTCTCCACCTTCAAGACTCCAAAAATATCTCTCAGCCTCCTCCTATAGATCCTCCTATAGATCCCCTGCAACCTCCTGTAGAATTTCCTTTGAGTGATTTTTCAAAGTCCAATCACTATGAAAGTCTCCAGAAGGGTATTAGGGGCTCCTAAGGACCTCTCCACGCCTTCCTCCACCTCTACAACAACCAACTCCATCTTCCTTTGCCACCAAACCTCTGCACCATCACAACCAGATAAATCACAAGCATAATAATTTCACATAAAAACACTCAAAAGCACAAAAAGATGTTTTCTTCTCATTTATTTTTTGAAGTATCTTGAATAAATGCAATTTACCTTTTCAGTAGTCAATGGCATTCATTTCTTCAGTTTTCATCTCTTTTCTTGCAAAAGTAGGGTTAATAGGTAAATTAGGGTTTGCTAGGGTTTGCGTTACATTTCAGTTGTTCTTCTCTTTCTGCAAATGGATTAGCCCCTGTAGAGTTAGTTTTCTTTCATCATAGTCAAAGCTTCTTCTGAGAACTCATAGAAGTTGGCTTAAGCTCCTAGCGAACTTGCGCCAGCTGATCAAGTGATAGCCTGCAGTAAGAGCTAGTACTTGTGCATACAACACCGTCGCTTCCAAGTTTGTTACAAATTACCGGGTTGATAAAAGTAAAGTAGGAAGCCCCAAGAGTTGCAGCATTATTGCTGCAATATTGGTGCTCACCAATCACGTTGCATGGAATTCGGGCAACATTTCTCTAAGGTCCCAAGGTGCATAGAAGGTACCAATAGGGATATCAATGACAGAGGAGGAATCATTGAAAGAGATGGATTTAAATTTGGATGTTCTCATTGATCTCAAGCATACACGTCATGAATTCCATATTTCTCAACTTCATGTAATGGGCACCTCTAGATCTCACTTATACATTTGAGCATCAAGCTCTAGCTTCCTTAGGAGATCAAGGAGCCTTCAGATCATTGTCATCGCTTTTAGGGGTGAGTTTTTCTTTTATCGCCTTTTGTTTCTTTTTTGGTCACTTTTGTTTGTTTAGCTTGTGAGAGTGTTGTTTCACTCATTTTGTTGAATGACTGCTAGAATTTTAACTTGTCTTAGCTTGTAGAAGAGTTGTTTCAAGTTATATATTTCTTTCTCATGTGTCGCATGAGTTTTCCCATTTTTGCACCAAGGGTTGTCGTTGCGGTGACTCCCTTCAAATGCTCTATGTTCCTTCTTTTTAATTGATTTTTTCACTTGTTTTACATGCATACATATACACTTAGTCATATATGTACTCATGCTTACATCATCATTTAGATTTTCTTGTTTATACACTCCCTATGAACAAGTCTTGGCTCCCTTTACCTGGATCTCACATCTCATTGCATGCAATGCGCAATTTGGGAGCTCAAGGCCACTGTTGTGGCTTCTAGAAATGCGCAAAGCCTATTGTGGGTTGGATCCAACTATGCACTATGCAATTCCAGGAGGTAGTCTCCCACCTTAGTCATTGAAACTTCATAATGTGGAGTCTCTGTTAGGCCCTGTCCTATACTGAACTATGCATTGCGCAGTTCCATTCAATAAGCTTACACACTAATTCCTGGGACTATTCAATGCGCAATTCCCATAGTCATTCAGTCACCCCTATCAATAAAAATTATGAAATTCCTCTCATTATATGCTCTGGTTGCTACTTGATCATGTTGTAAAGTTAGATTTGTAAGAGTTAATGTTTGCTTGCCATGAGTGTCCTTTCTGTCCCACAGGTACCACACTCATGAAGCACTTCTCTCCAACAATCATTGTACCATGGCACCAAAGAGAGTTGTTTCAAGAGCGACCATTCAAAGAAATACTCGGGACGCAGTTGAGCAAGCACCAATTTACTTTCTAATATATGAAGATTCCCAGCTGTTTATAGAAAAGGAATCAACACTAACATGGCAACAAGACCAACAACAATGGTAGAAAGCAGCATCCAGTACAAGATCAGGGAAGGAGGAAATTGCTGACATAATAAAGGGAGATCAAAGTTGTCGAGTGAAAGCAGATTCAATCTTCATGCAGGAAACTTTAATAGCAGAAGAAAAAGGAAGAAAATGACATAGACAATAGAGCAAAGGCAGAGAGAAAAATTAAGATTGCAAGTAGCAGAATTGAGATCGCAGCAAGAAGAACAAGAGTCTAAGAAAGAAAAGAAGTTGAGAAGAAAAAACATGAATAAGAGAAAAGTAAAGGCATAATAATAGAGAAAAAAATGCCAATACAGGTTGATAAGCCACAACAACCAAGAATTAAGGATGAGAGTGAACAGATGTAGGTTCCCTCACCAAAGCTAAGCACAAGAACAAAGTCTGATTGGAGTTCGACAAGTACATGGAGCAGCTAAGGCAAGAGGACACCATGGATGACTTGGAGCTCAGCACAAAAAACATGCAAAGTACATTGGTGGTCCGGTTATGGTCAACACCATGTTACACATGCTTCAGGACGAGTTGGACACAGGTTCCAAGACCATATACCGAGACGCTATGGAGGCAAGAGTTCACTATTAGAAAGACACCACCAAACAGTTTGGGGACATCATCAAGCAATACCAAGCTTGGCATCAATACATGACTAGAAGCATCAAGTAGAGGTTGTTAAGTTGGTCTTTCCCTAACCTTCATAGTCATAGTTTTTTGTCATTTTAGGTTGTCTCTAGCCTATTTTATCTCACATGGGTGCATGTACAAAATGTATATTATTTGTAAATATGTTGTAAGTGAAATTCCAAGTGCCACTGGTGGAACATGAACAATCACTATGTAATGTAATGAGTTGTGTAAATAAGTTGAAGGGTCATGAGGGTATTCAAAGAGTCAGAAAGGGGAATGTCAAGGGTCACCCCACCCTTTGTTATAATAGAACCTCATTACTTATAGAATAGGGTTTTGGAAGCCAATATTTTGGCTACGGATTGCTTAGAGAAGGCTTGGAGAGTATTATGATGAGCCTTGGCTTCTCCATAATGTAGAGCAAGTATACTTCTTTGGAGGAGTAGGCAGTGTTGACTATAATGGTCTACTATTGGGGATAGTGGTTGTCAATGGTCTAGGTATGGATGGAACTTTCACTTAATAACAATATAACTGAGCCAGCATGTTTTCATGCATATGTTGTTATTGTAGTTGGAATATTCTCATTGCTTTAGCAATGTAAGTTATTTAACTTATGCATTTGTGTATGAACTATTTTGTATACGATTGTACAAATCTTGTTGAACTATTTTGTGTACTTTGGTTTTTGGACTATCCTATTTTCTTTCTTGTGATGTCTTTTTGCTCATGTGTTTCTTTCATGTTGTGTACTATTACAGGCTTCTAAGGGACACACTTCCTTTTCCCCTTCGTGTGGCAAAACCCCCATGAATCTTACTTGAATCACTGCAAGGTCACACATTTACTTCCATCCAAAGCTATATTACTTACCTCTATGCACTACCACAGCAAAGGTGCTACTTTACTACCCACTATTGGGAATCCTACTCTAAACAATTTGAGGTCTAGTTGGGAATTCTTACCGAGGAGATCCCCTTGACATATTGGTGGGTCCAACACCATAAACAGAGAGGTACCTAAAACTATCGTCAATCTATGAGAAATATTTGACTTTGTACATCGATACCTCATCCATGATGTTGTATAGGGTCCCATCCAACGCCATCATAAACCCAAGCCCCACCACCCACAACGCCTTTGTTCCAATGTCTTTGAGATAATTGTGCCATAAGATGACCTATATGGTGGAAAATTAAACATCGAAATGGTATACACCAAAAATCGAGTCTCTGATGTATATGGATTTTGTCCCAAACCAGATCTATATGTGTAGGAAGGTCCCCAGTGAAGCCACATTCTATCAAAATCTAAACTACCATTATGTCCCTATCCCCTAAGCACTTCAGATCCACATATATGAATTTACCAATTTCATTTCAAATGTCTTTAAAAACCCTACTAGTCCAGAATTCAATGGGAAGTCTAGGAAGCTTCACCCAAATTAGATTATTGTGAGGGATGTCCCTAAGAGGGTTGAAACCAACATACCAGGGTTGAAGTGAAAAAACACCATGTCCTCGAATACACAACAATTTGAGGATTTTTTCCAGGTCCTCCTAGTGTAAGAAGTGGATTCTGAACCAAGAGTTCATGAGTTTTCTGACTTTAGGAGTGTAACCAAGGAGCGCTTTCCACTGTGTCAAAATCGATGTACGCATATCTTCTTCCTGTAAACCTGAGTAGTACCAGCGCCCCACAAGTTCTAATTTCTGTAGGCTGATCACTCGGTCCAAGATTAAATCATACCCAAAGCTTAGAAATTACATCTGAGGAGGTGTTCTGATCCCGTGGCATTGATGTCTCGTATTAGGAGCCCAAGTGGAGTCATGGCAGTTCATAGTGTGGTAGTTCCACATGTGAGACAATTGGGAGACCCCCCTTAGCCAAGTCTACTAGATTATTCTTTGTATTCAGTAGTAATGATGTTGCATGTCTCTTCGTTAACATATGGGTGACCAAATGGGGAGCGAGATGGTAATTTCCCTTGCTAGTCGTAGTGTGGGAGAAGGGCCAGTTGGATGTAATAATTCAACCTCCAAAGTGGTTCTAATGAATGCCTCATGTTCTGAGTTGTCTGATATGAAAATACATGATAGGTCCATAGTCCCCAGGTGGAATCAATGGGGTAGGGTGACCGATCCAACATAAAGGTGAAGACTAGGTAGAAAGGTACAAGTGTGAGAGGTAGGTATGATAAGGAGGTAGCTGAAATCCCTAGCTGGGACTGATGGTTGATAGAGATGAAAAGTAAAAGTTTAAAAAGTACCTCGAGAAGGATTCCACAAGGGTTCAAGTCCCATCAAGTGCGAAAATGGTCAACACATAGCACCCACAACACATATACCCATAGCCACTATGCCGCTGATCCATTTCCCAATTTGGTAAGTTAATGTAGATGTAAGGAAAAGTACCAAAATGCCAACCCCCGATCAACTAAAATGTTTGAAAATATGGATGATATGACAAAGGGTCACCGGGAAGTAATTACCTCAGGGTGGCATAATTATATTGCTTTGAAAAAAATCATCCGACAACCTCCTGGAAAAGCAACGCCAAAAAATTTGAAATGATAAAAAATGTAGAGAAATGAGTTCAATTCTGGTATGGTCTACCAGAAAACGTGTCGAACCCTTTCATCTCTAGTTACAGTCTATGAAAGAAGGACCCATAGTGCATCTATTAAAGAAAATGAAGTATTATCCCATGCAGCAACAACAACAAAAACAACATCCCAAGAACTTCCACCATCGATTACAACATCTTAAACCAAAATTTTTGCAAGGTTTGGAAATGGTGAAAGCGCTTATCCACTTCTGCCAGAGTGTTGAGTAATTAGTGGTAGCTAGACACGATCCATGGTCTTTTTGTGATGTAGGGAAGACAATCTTAAGGATGTCAATCCACAGAGGCGTATGGTATCTGGAAAAATGTTTTCAATTGGTTACAAATGATACAATAAAGGATTTAGATATCTATGAGGAAAATTATGACAATATGAAAAAATTCAGATGTAAGGATGTTAAACATGTTAAACATGTTCAGAGAGGATGATGGGAGAAACCTTCCGAACACTTTCCAATTCATAGGCCATGATATGGTCTCATGTGGGATAGGAAGTGTGGATAACCCTAGCTGGGACAATATTCTAGATGTATCAAAAGACCAAAGTGCAGGGGAGGGCCAAAAATGAGAAAAACCGAGACCTGAAGTGTTCCAATCTTCAAAAACCCCGCATTCATGTAAAAAACTTATCCATAAACACTAAAGTTATCATATAAATAATTGAATGTCACCCCTTACAATGAATATGGAAGGCATACAAACCCAATCCCCTAGTTATAAACAAGGCTACTTGGAATCCTAGAAACCACACATTGCATCATGTCTTGACCTGCGACTCATCATACCTTCGGAATACTGTTGCAATGTCAATGTCAACTTCAAGTCTTCCAAAGCTTTTTCCTTCAATACAAGGCTCTCTTTCTCGTAGCATCCATAGCCCCTAATAACAACCAACTTATGAGTGACGTGTGTTGGCTAGCTGAATTGTTTATTGATTAAACAATCAAGTACCACATTAATTGTCAACCTGGGAAAGTCTTTTTATTCCAAAGGCTACTGCGTACTGTATGTACTTAATTCTAAAAGCATTAAAAGCTGTAGGATACGTGATTCTTACACTAAGTTAAAAATGAAAGTAATTAATTAAGATTACGAATCTGAAAAGCAAAGTGATGGATGCTCTGTTGGCAGAGGATCAGGACCCTATCCTCCAAGTGAGGACGTTCAGCACATGCCCCTGTAACCAGATTGCTAATACACACTGCACTCTAATTCACCGGTGAAATATCCTTGCACAACTTCAAGCAATTAATGAAACAGAGTACTAGAAAAACAGAAATACCAGAGGTAATGCTACAGAATCCAGACAGAGTATCAGCAGAAAGAAACTATCACACACTTACACACTTGACAGAAAAGTAAATGGGTGAATCTCGTGAGGAAGGTGGGCCCAGTCCCTCTCACAAGATTCCCCAGAACACAAAGGGCTAGATTAAGTGCTCAGAACAATCTTCTATTCATCTGCCAAAAGATTCAAGTACAATAAAGTTCAGACTTGCTAATGTCTCTCAAAATCTCACTTACAGACCATAATCACCCCCTTCTAATGTAGATGTCTCCTCTTTATAGAGGAGACATCTATTACAATAGATTATTACATTTCATTCAGTTAACCCATTCTACCAAAAATAAGAATTACAGGACGTTGTTACAACAATATAATAATATATTATTTCTTAGGCTCCGGCTGTTACACAGCTGGTAACCGACTTCGACCGTCTTCTTGGGATTCTCGCATTCCTTTTCTGTTTCCCCATGTTGTTCCTGATTTAAGCAATGGTAACTATGTTCTACCCGCTTTAGACAGCTGCTTGATCATGTCGCGTCAGCGTTCTTCAAATAGTTGCCGTTTGTTATTCCCAGCTGTTGCAAAATAGCCTGCTTTAGATGGTTGTTGTTGCTGACTGTAGCAACTGCGTAGTTGCTGCTTCTGGTGTTGCAGCAACTGCGTAGTTGTTGTTTCTGGTGTTGCGGCAACTGCGTAGTTGCTGTTTCTGGTGTTACAACAACTATAAATTATAATTCCTGTAGACTTAAGACAATTACTTGGCAACTTAGTCAGCTTTTCCAAAGATAAATATAAAGATACTCACGAATATGCAATGAACAATTAAACATATAGATATGCGGAAAGTTACTTCGTACCTTGGGGTGATTAAGTCATTATGTAATCAAAGCTTACAACTTATGACTGAAAAGGATAATATTATGGCAAAAATATAAGCTCAAAATTGGTCAATTCTGAGTCCTAACATCCCCCCCAACTGAAGAGATTGCATGTCCTCATGCAATGTTTACTCTGAGTCCGAGTCGGAGTACTGGGATGAACAGTGTAGATTACTGAGACAATAGTTATAGGAAGTGACATCAAACTTCTTTCTGAACCCACAGACAGTTTGTATATGCCTCCATGTTGCTGCTTCTTCCTTGTTGGATAGTCCAAACTGACCCTTATATTGTTCACCAGATAACCATAGAAGTGGAAATTTAAATCTGTAGCCTATCCAGCTTTCAGCACAGTGTTGCATGCATCTAATATAGTAAGGTACCCTTGTGAGTGCTACCTGTAAATTTGATGGATTATAAGGGTGATATTCCTTCCTCTCTTTGGGGCAATTTTCCCAAAACAAATTGTTTGCCTTGACAACCAAGGGTGCCTTGGTTTTCAGATAGTGCTGGCAGTCTTTCAGGACTACTGCTTGTAGTTGCCTAACGTGGTCTTTCATATCAGGATCCTTTATCATTGTTTGATGCTGTGCAATGAAAGTGGCTGCGTTCTGTGGTTCAACCCTAATCCACAGAAGGCTATTCTATTCATTATGTTGAGCTGAGATAAAGGCGTTCTGCCATGTAAGCTGGTTGGCTAAAAAGGAGATGAAAGCTCTCAGTTGTATGTTGCCAACCACAGGTAACATATTCATGTTTCTTTCTTCGGACATGGCTTCATTATGGAGATAGAGCTCGCATAACAGGTTTTGATCATTTTTAGGTGCCTCTGCAAAAGTTTGCATAAATTGCTCTAATGTAACCACCTGATGAGGTCTACCTTCTCTTACAGCATTTATCTGTAAAAATGTCAATCTTTCCCTCAAGAATGTTGCATAATTGAAAGAGGGTTTCGTGGCAAGTATTCTTTGGAATAATTCAAACATCTGGGAAAATCTGGCTTTTAATTCCGTAATTTCTTTATATTGAGCTCTACATTGCTCAAGTGCTTCCCAGTTCCTATATGCATGATTGAACCAGGTCCCTCATGTTCTCTCCACCATTTTTCTTTTAATGCTTGAAAACTATCTGTTTCTGTGCATACATCACTAACAGAGGGAAACTCTATTTGTGTAAAGGCATCAACAAGGATAATCTGCTCTGTTGGAGTAGACTGGGATAATACAACATCTTTCTCTTCATTTCCAGCTAGTGTCTCTTCCTCCTGTTGTACTGATTCATTTTGTTCCATGGTGATTTGGGTGGGCTGGGGTGAGTCTGTGCCTTTTTCCTCATTTCCTTCTTCTTCTTCTCGTTCCTTGGAAATTTGAATAGGGCTGGGTGAGTCCAATTTTTCTTCTTCATTTCCTGATTCTTGTGTAAGTACTTCTTTCATAGCAATTTGGGTAGGCCGGAGTGAATCTATATTCTCCTCTTTCTTATTCCCTGTTTCTTCCTGCATAGTTTCTAGGGAACTTACTGGTTCTTGTGTGTCAGTAAGCTCTTCAGTTTGATCTTGTGCAGTTTCTGGGGAACTTACTGGTTCTTGTGTGTCAGTAAGTTCTTCAGTTTGGTCCTGCATCTTCTCTGGAGAGCCTGTTGGTTCTTGTGTGACAACAGGTTCTTCTGTCTGCACCTTCTCTGGAGAGCCTGTTGGTTCTTGTGTGTCAACAGGTTCTTTTATTTCAGCAGAGGACTGTGGCATTTCCGTCTGTGTAACAACAGACTCTTTTGTTTCATCTATAATAGCGGAGGCTTCCTTCATTGGTTCTGCCACTAACTTATATCCTGATTGAGTATATATTTCACCACAATTGGTACACACATATTCATTATCCTTACTTTTCTCTGCTGCAGACGCTACTCGTGCTAAAACATGTAGGCTGAATTCATTCTGATATGCTTCCTTGACCCTTATTATTTCCTTCTGATAGTCCTAAATCTGAGATTTCAGAAATTCAATTTCTTCCTACATGGCAGGTATGGTAGGCTGGTCTTGCGGAGCGGTAGATTCTAGTGGAGGCAGAGGTTGTGTTTCATCATTTTGATCAGTATTCCCCACAGGTGGTTCTTGTGTGTCACCTGGGGTAGTGGATGTTTCTTGTGTTGCAGCCATTTGGTCACTATTACCTTGGGTGTCGGCAGCTAGTTCTTGTGTGTCAGCTGTCTTAAAATATGATGTCACGAAGCTATGAACACTTTGCATCTCAACTTCCGAGGGTGAGGGAGAGGAGTTTTGAGGACTGGTGGGAGTGTGGATCCTTATAGTGATGGGTGGTGAACTGGAGGGATTAGGAAATTCAGCTGCTACCGATGACCGAGTTCTTCGCTTTGGTAGAGAAGCAGGGAATTTAGGCATTTTTCTCTTTGGGCTAGCTTTCTTTAGGATAGGGACAGTAGCCAGAGTAGCAGGTGCCTTAGATGAAACCTTAGTTCTTCTTCTTTTCGATGGGGTTTTCTTTCCTTGCTAAATTTTTCGTTTAAGCAAGGTAATGGGGATATTGTCATCGGAATCATCAGTAGAAATACCAAGTATGGGAATGGAAGAATTGGTTCTTTTGGGAGATGGGGTTGTTCTCATGGTTATTTCTACTGCTGCTTGTTCATTCTCAGCAACTTGCGGGGGTGTTTGGTGGAGTTGTTCAGGAATGTGCTCTGCTTGCTGAGGGTTTTCTAGAGGGGTTTGTTCAGGCATGTCCTCCGTTTGCTGAGGAAGTTCTTCATCTTGCTGAGGTGTGTCCTCAGCTTGGTGAAGAATTTCCTCTTCTTGATGAGGAATTTCATGTTCCGATTGTGGAATTTCTGCCTCCTAATGGGGATTAATGGGGGGTGGAGGGTTATTTAGAGTGAGGGCTCTATTAATCAGCAATTGGGCTAAGCGGTGGTGTTTTAAGGAAAGAAGTGGATGCTTTGCGTGAACAGCATAACGTGACATGTTTTTGAGACAACCCAATAGATAATATGGCATGTTTATTAACTGACCATTTCTCAAATGATTCAACAGGATGAAATCGTGCTAGTAAATTACCTGGTAGCAGCCTTCGCACGTCAGGTATTGCTTGACAAATTCAGTGACTTTCGGCCACGGTTGAGGTAACGACCGAAGTGCTACGCCTCTGCCCTTGGGCTCTACCTGCTCGCCTGGTCGGAGAAAATCCTGCTGCGCATTAAGAAGCAGGTGCTTTCTGCTGAACCATCGTGTGCCATTAGTTGGTAGCCCGGTAGCTTGGGCTATAATTTCCTCCGTGACTGGGATTTGAACTCCCTGGATGACAGAGAATCCTTCTGTTAAATTGCATGCAAATTCAAGGACTTGTTGTGCGTCAAATTCTGGAAGTCTCCTGAAGTACTCTATCCATCCTGCTTGCAAGAAAATTTGATAAATCTCGGGATAGAGTTCAAGGACTGCTGTCATGCCAGGTTCATGTGTAATGAGGGTTCCTCCCATAGCTGTTGTTTCAGTGAATTTCAGAGTTCAGAGCCGAGCTTCCAATTTCAGTTCAGAGTAAAACGTCGCAAATGGTAACATGCGGTGATAGGGTGGCTTTTACATATTACCGGGAGAGTTAAGGGTGGCGGCAGTTGGCATAGTATATCATTATAAGAGTTGCTTTGGTAATCCCCCCCTCCTACGTGTAAGTGATATGATTGGAAGTACAATTATTTGATAGTCCTATCAACTTCTCCGCATTATCTATTATTTAATGTCCACACATAATCATGCGTACCTTCATATTTTACCTTTTTGATTGCTGCGTCAAAAAGTCTTGTCTTGTCTTCTGCTGGATCATAATGATTACCACGGATCTGAAAGCGTGGGAATACCGGCGATTTGTAATGATAATGACGGGAAGTGATAGTAGGGTGCTGTAATCATCACAAGAAGTGGTATATTTTATCAAAATTTGTTCCTTGGGGGCTAAAGTGGTAAGACTGGTGTTTTCGTACGTGAGGGAATTTGCTGGGAAGGGTATTTTGTGATCGGGAAGCGATGTTGTAGCACCGAGATTGGTGTTGCAGCAACTGAAAATTGTTGTTGTGGCAACAGGGAATGATGTTATATCATCGGGAAAAAGACATTTGTAAAAACAGGAAATGTGCTGAAGCAAAAGGAAATGGTGTTGGAGCAACAGGAAATGGTGTTGCAGCAACGGGGAATGGTGTTGCAGCAACAGGGAATGGTGTTGCAGCAACAGGAATGGTGTTGCAGCAATAGGAATGGTGTTGCAGAAACGGGGAGTGGTGTTGCAGCAACAGGGAATGGTGTTGCAGCAACAGGGAATGGTGTTGCAGCAACAGGGGTGGTGTTGCAGCAACGGGGAATGGTGTTGCAGCAACAGGGATTCCGAGTCCGCAAAGTAATTCCTTTGAAACTTTTGTTCTCAGCTACTTCCCAAGCTAAAATCTGCAAAATACTGAAATGTAATATCGCAATCCTTGGCAGGATTTATTAGTTTCTTAAAAAAAGAATATCTAACCTAAAAATTACATAAATAATAGAAATTCAAGTGCTTTGAGGGACAGCAAGTTCCTTGGGAAAAGAATATTGTTTTATTGCCATGCAAGTGGCTTTAAAGTCTTCCTTGGAAATCGGCCGCTGATATAACCAAAGTCGGTAGCCATTCACTAACAGTGGTGTTCTGCTCCCATCAATTGTTAAAAGTCTAACTGTTCCGTTTGGAAAAACAGCATCCACTTCATACGGCCCTAACCACCTTGTTCTTAGCTTCCCTTGAAAATTCTCGAAATGGGAATCATAAAGTAAAGCCCAGTTACCTTTCTAGAACTGCTTTTGCTTGATGGTTCTGTCATGCCATCTGCTTCTTTGTTGATGTATCATCGTTGTTTGATGGATGGCATCCAGTCTTTTCTCATCCAATTCCTGAAGCTGCTGCAACCTGGTTGTCTGTGCATCAGTTAAATCAAGGTTAACAGCTAAGGAAGTTCTTAACGTTTTAATCTCAAACTCTACAAGGAAAATAGCATTCTTTCCAAAAACTAATTCATAGGGTGAAAAGCCTGTTGTATTCCTCCAAGTGGTTCTATAGGCCCATAGAGCCTCAGGCAACCTCTGAAACCAGTCCCTTCTATTATCCTTTATCGTTTTTGTTAAGATGGCTTCAATGACCTTGTTGGTACTTTCCACCTGCCCATTTGCTTGGGGGTGGTATGGTGTAGTCATTTTGTGCTTGATATGATATTTTTGGAGCGTATTTTTGAAGCCATGAGAATTAAAAGGAAGTCCTCCATCAGTGACTAATTCTCTGGGTAGTCCAAATCTAACAAAGATTTCTTCAAATAAGAATGTTAGTACTGCTTCTTCATTAGCTTTAATGAGTGCTTTGGCCTCTACCCATTTAGTCATATAATCTGTGCATACTAATATGTACACTCTTTGATTAGATGGAGGAATAATGGGACCTATAAAATCTAATGCCCATTTCTCAAAAGGTTCGAGAGTTACCTGGGGATTAAGTGGCATTTCATCCCTATGGTTAGGCTGGCCCATTCTTTGACAGCTATCGCAAGCCTTCACATATTTTCTGGCATCTTTAAAAAGTGATGGCCAATAATAACCCATTCTAAGTACCTTGTGTGTTGTTCTTTTGTCTGCAAAATGTCCTCCACAAGGGCCATCGTGACAAGCTTTTAGTATATCATAAATCTCGTCTTCCCCAATACATCTCCGGATTTCTTGATCTATTCCTATGTGGAACAGACATCCGCTTATCCAGCTGTACCTAGCGCTCTGCTAAATGATTATCCTTTTTTCTCTGTGCGATAGGTGTGATGGTAATTTTCCTGTAACTAAGTAATTGGCAATATCTGCATACCAAGGTGAGTGGGCAGAGACTGCAAATAAATACTCATCAGGAAAAGAATCATCTACTGGAATATTTTCATTAGTTTTCAATCGAGAAAGAAAGTCAGCAACTACATTTTATTTTCCTATTGTATCTACAATTGTGATATCAAATTCCTATAATAACAGTAACCATCTAGTGACTCGAGCATTTGTAACTGATTTATTCATTAAGTATTTAATGGCCGAGTGATCGGTATGCACAAAAGTAGTATAACCAATGATGTAATGCCTAAATTTGTTGATAGCATAAATAACTGCTAGAAATTCTTTCTCAGTGACCGTGTAATTAAGTTCTGCGGGAGTCATGTTTTTACTAATGAAGTAAATGGCATAGGGAATACCATTTTCTTCCTGTCCCAGGACAGCTCCAATGGCAGTGTCTGAGGCATCAGAGGATATGTGAAAGGGGAGTGCCCAATCTGGTCCTCTCAAAATGGGAGCTATGGACAACTGATGTTTAAGCTGATCAAATTCTTTTTCACAGTCATCAGTCCACTTAAATTCAGCGTTTTTCGTTAATAACACAAACAGAGGGGAAGCTATCTTAGAAAAATCTTTGATAAATCTTCTGTAGTACCCTGCATGTCCTAAGAAACTCCTTACTTCTGTCTGGGTTTTGGGAATAGGGAGGATCAAAATTACCTGTATTTTTGCAGGATCGACTTGAATTCCTAATAATGAAACAAAGTGGCCTAATACAATGCCTTCATTCATCATCATATGGCATTTCTCAGTACTTAAGGCAAGATGTGCTTCAATACACTGCTTAAGTACTTTTTCAAGATTCTGCAACTCATCTTCAAAGGCAGTTCCATAAGGAGTGAAGTCGTCCATAAAAATCTCTAAAGAATCATTTACCATATCAGAAAAGATACCTATGACCGCTCTCTGAAATGTCGCTGGTGCATTACATAGACCAAATGGGAGAACCCTATAAGCAAAGGTCCCCCAAGGGCTAGTAAAGGTGGTTTTATCCTGGTCCTAGGGTGCAATCCTTATCTGATTATAACCGCTAAATCCATCCAAAAAGGGAAAGCACTTTTTACAAGCTAAACTATCTAATACCTGATCAATGAATGGTAACGGGAAATGGTCTTTTTGGGTGGCCTTATTTAGGGCTCTATAATCTACACATACTCGCCATTTCCCATTTTTCTTGGGTACTATTACTAGCGGAGAAACCCATTCACTATCAGATATGGGGTATATAAATCCTGCATTCAACAGCTTTTGAAGCTCTTCTTTTACTATTTCCCTAAGATTAGGGTTCATCCTTCTTTGGGGTTGACAAACTGGACGGGATCCTTCTTTAATATAAATCCGGTGAGTGCACAGCTCAGGGGAGATCCCTTTCATGTCTGTGTAATCCCAAGCGAATGCCTCCTTATTTTCTTTAAGTAGATTCATTAACTGTTGCTTTTGATCATTTGTTAGGTTAGGGTTTATATTTAATGTTTTTCCTGGTTCAATTTCTATTGTCACACTTTTGGATGGACTACCAGCTAATATCTGAGATGAATTTTATGTTTCAAGATTGTTCTGGGATTTTGATTCTAGGATTGTAGTGAGATGATTATGTATCTCTGAGCTAACTGAAGAAGGTTCAGAAATGAAGTTGCTGATTAATTCATCTTCAGTTGAGTTTTTGAGAGTTAAAGCTTGTTCGATTGTTAAAATAGGTTGGGCTTCTTCATCCTCATAGTCCACCCATATTGAATTATCGTTATTAATCATGGGTGTGGCATGAGGGTAAAGAGTCAACTGTTTAGTTTCCTGGCCATTGGATATTGTCATTGATCCAGATCTACAGCTAATGAAAGCATCTGCTATAGCCAACCATGGTCTTCCTAGAATTAGTGGATGACCCCCCAACTTTGTTTTAGTTTGTAACACCACAAAGTCGGCCAGGTAATTCCAAGATTCTACAGAGATTACCAGGTCTTCGATTACTCCTTCAGGTTTGATTGTAGAGCAATCAGCCAGCTCTAAAATAGTTGGAGTTTCCCTGATCAAATGTTTCAACTGCAGTAATTGTGCTGTTTCAAGTGTCATAATATTTATTGCAGCTCCTAGATCCACTAGAACTTTGGAGACAAAGGTCTTGCTGACCTGAACTGTTACTGTAGGGTGACCGGGGTCACCATATTTCACAGGAGGGTCTTTTTCTATCATTAGAGCAGTCAGTTCTCCCATCACATGAACTATGAGGGGTTCCTTGGCTTTTCTTCCAGGTTTCCTGACACAAATATCCCTAACAGTTCTGGCGTAGATAGGGACATCTCTTAGAGCTTGTAATAGTGGAATTTTAACATATAAATTCTGCAGTTATCCTAAAAGATTGAAAGCTGGTGGCTCAAACGTTTTACTTAGAGTCAATCTTTCAGGGAAAGGTGGTTCAGTTGTTTGGACAGTTTTGTTAGTGGGTGATTCAAGAATTTCAGTATCTTTATTGGATGACTTTTCCTTCCTAGTTTCTTCTTTTTCAGTAATGTCATCTATAATGGGTTCAACTATTCTTCCGGAGCGTAAATGGATATCATTGCATTGCATGGGAAGGGCAGGTTGACTTTGAATGTCGATTACCTGCAAGGCTTTATTATTGTTTGGATTGGGGTTAGGTTGTACAGGCAGTTGGGGTCTCATTGCTTGGTTATTCTGGGAAGTATTGGGTGGTAAGGACAGAGACTGTTGTTGTTGAGGAAATGGTATTTGCTGGGTTGCCCAATTTGGGTTCCATTGATTGAAGTATGGTTGCTGTGGGGACCAAGGATTCCACATAGTAGGATCAGGAAAAGGGAGATTAGGTTGTTGCATAAGTGGAAAATTCATTGCATTAAAGGGTGGGTACTGCATTTGGTTCATGGGTGGGTAATTTGTTTGAAAAGGAGCATTATTATTCCAATGACTAAATGCTGTGTTAGAGTTCATACCTTGTCTTTGTGGCCATTGCCTTCTTTGTGTCATCAGGTACACTGCTTCGGCTTCTTCTTCAGTTGTCTGCAATGCTGCTTTGATTCCAGGCAGAGAAGGACATTGTTGGGTTTCATGGTCCATTTCGCAAATCGTGCAGACAGGTGTCTTATCCAGTGGGCATTCCCTGAGTGGGTGTTTGCCTCTGCATTTAGAACAGAAAATAGCTAAAGCAGCTTCTGCTTCCGCCTGTTTCTTCTTAACCTGCAGAGCATTGATTTGTGAAGCAAAAGAACTTAACATTTCAGTTTTAAATTCTTCTAATAAGTTACCTATTTCAGCTCTTGTTGCTCCTCCACTGGCTGACTTCTGAACTCTTGAATACACATTATCTCTGCTCTTTGATCTGTTCCCTGCTCCTCTTGAGCACCTCATGCAGAGATTGATAATTTGATCGAATGGTTCTTTGGAGATATCTCCTTTTCCTAGCATGTTCAACATGTCCAAGCAGTCATCTCTTACCCCCTTCAACAATATGGTCTTCAGAATGTCTTTACTCATATTGGGGTGATCAGACCTCTGTAGATTATACTGCAGCCTTTCCACAAAATCTTCTAAGCTCTCATCCTCTTTCTGAACCATCTTAAACAGTTCTTCCTTCCTTTCTCTTGTTCGGCAGTAATCTTGGTATTTAGCCAAGAATCCTTCTTTCATCTGGTCCCAGGTGGTGATTGCCTGAGCTCCTAAGCTCATGAACCATCTCAACGCATTCCCTTTAGTGTTGCTGGAAACAGCTTTAGTTTCTGATTAGGGCTCATATAATCATAACTTCTTCATAAAATATCAAATTCAAAGAGGAATTCATCTGGGTCTTCAGAGGATAACCCACGGAAATTGGGTAGCGCCGAAAGGGGAATGTTCTTATAGGAGTCGTCCCTCTCGGTAGGTCCCCAATGGGGAATTCCAGGGTAGAGAGTGAGTTCTCCCCCCTTCCTTCTGCTCTGTTATCCTCCATTGGTCTTTCTCCTGAGTCACTCACTTTATCCTCTGTATCTTCAGGTTCTTCAAGTTCTTCAGGCTCTACCAGTTCCTCAATGTGTTTTGATACTTCCAGTTTCCTTTCAGGCCCCAATACCTCCTTTGTCTGTCGATCCGTTTGTGAGGAGTGCTGGATTTGAGGCCTCCAGGAACTCGTCCTCTGTGATGTTTCCGCCTTTGAGATGATTTCGTCGATAAAAGTCTTTCTTCCTCCCTTACCGCCTGTAAAATTAGGTTTCTTGCGCCCTCTCATGCACCTGTTATTTTCACAATGAGATCATTAATGCTTTTAGAAATCTTTAGTTGCCTTCCCCGGCAACGGCGCCAAAATGTTGGCTAGTTGGATTTTTTATTAATTAAACAATCAAGTACCACATTAATTGTCAACCAGGGAAAGTCTTTTTATTCCAAAGGCTACTGCGTACTGTATGTACTTAAATTCTAAAAGCATTGAGAATTGTAGTATACTTAATTCTTATACTAAGTTATCACGGTGTTGATGAAGTAAAAGGAATTAATTAAAAGTACAAATCTGAAAAGAAAAAAGATAGATGCTCTGTTGGCAGAGGATCAGGACCCTATCCTCCAAGTGAGGACGTTCAGCACCTGCCCCTGGAATCAGATTGCTAACACACACTGTACTCCGATTCACCGGTGAAATATACTTTCATAACTTCAAACAATCAATAAAACAGAGTGCTAGCAAAACAGAATTACAAGAGGTAATGCTACAGAATCCAAACAGAGTATCTTCAGAAAGAAAATATCACACACTTACACACTTGACAGGAAAATAAATGGGTGAATCTTGTGAGGAAGGTGGGCCCAGTCCTTCTCACAAGATTCCCCAGAACACGGAGAATAGCTTAAATACTCAAGAAGTTCTTTTATTCATCTGTCAAAAATTCAAGTACAGTAAAGTTCAGATTTGCTGATATTCTTACAAAAATGCTATTACATACCACCCTCTGACTAATGTAGATGTCTCCTCTTTATAGAGGAGACATCTATTACAATAGATTGTTACGGTTCAATTGGTTGACCCGTTTAATCAAAAATAAGAATTACAAAGATGCTGTTGCAACAATACAATGATATATTCTTTGTTTAGGTTCTGGCTGTTACACAGCTGATAACTGTCTTCGTCCGTCTTCCTTGGGATACGCACATTCCTCTCGCTGATTCTGTGCTATTCTGGTTCTGAGTCCGGGTAGCTGTGTTCTACTCGCTCTGGACAATTGCTTAATTCAAGCACGTCAGCGTTCCTCAGATAGTTGCCGTTGTTATTCCCAGCTGATGCAAAATACCCGCTTTAGATAATTTCTGTTGCTGACTGTGGCAACTGCGTAGTTGCTGCTTCTGGTGTTGCAGCAACTGTGCAGTTGTTGTTTCTGGTGTTACAACAACTATCAGTTATAATTCCTGCGGGCTTAAGACATTTAGTCAGCTTTCTAAAGATAAATACAAAGATACTTACGAATATGCAGTGAATGATTAAACATATAGATATGCGGGAAATTACTCCATAGCTTGGGGTGATCAAGTCATTGTGTGATCAAAGCTTATAACTTATGACTGAAAAGGATAATATTATGATGGAAATATAAGGTCAAAATTGGTCAATTTTGGGTCCTAACACTAGCTACCCCATCACTTTGAGTGGAGAAATGGTAATGGTGGACATTGAAGTCATGGATCAAAAAGTCGACTATAATCTTATTTTGGGCTGTAGATGGAATTACACCATGACTTCCATCATGTCTACTGTCTTTCACATTATCCTATTCCCATTAGATGGAAGGATAGTCATGGTGGACTAGTTGTCCTTTTGCACCCCAAATTACTCTCTGTTATCTAGCGACATTGTACCTTTAGTGTCTAGCATACGTCACTCTTATGTGAGTATCGATACTGGTCTTTTGAAGGGTTCTTTCCTAATGGGTTGTTTTCCTGTCCCTCCACCCATAGTTCCACAAACGTTTCTATGGTCTCCACTATTCCTCATGACCCAACTAATCCCTGGATGCTCCTAACCCCTTCATATATTGAATCTTATGGAGAACAAATGTCGTTATCACTAGTCAAAATGGCCTATCAAGCCATTCAATCTGCATCTGATTCTCCAGTCACTTTGGTCACGACTAATGATACCATCTCCTCTCCCACAACTTCTCCCTCTAACGATCTTCTGAATCAGGTCCTACCTTCGAATGAAGTTATTCAAGAGATCAAGCATTTAGAGGAGCGACCTTGGGAAAACTCTCATCATCATGTTTTGATATGTGATTTAGACATGACACCTATACAAATCCCGTCCTTTGAAGCACCTGAGATCATTCACTTGAGTTATACAACCGTCCAAACTTTGAATTCGGAAGGGAACATGAGTAATCTTTCAAAGATGCTGCTCATTGATATTTCAGTCAAGACATGCATCATGGAAAACATATAGATTAGAGTCTATCACAATCCTGAGGAAATTGCAAGCTTCACCTTCCATTTCAAGGAATACCGCGATGTATTCACTTGGTCTTACGAGAAAATGCCCAGCATAGATCCATCTATTTTCGAGCATGAGATCAAGGTTTATGGAAATTATAGGGTTATCCACCAAAGACTTTGATAATTCCACCCCCCCAAAACTACAGTCATCAAGACTGAGGTGGAAAAATTGTTACGTGCTAGTTTTGTTTATCTCGTTCCCTTAATGGAATGGATTTCCAATCTGGTTCCTGTAGATAAAAATAGGGTATCATCTGCATCTGTGTCAACTACTAGGATTTAAACATTGCATGTCCAAAATACAATTATCTGACACCGTTCATCGACCAAATAATCGACGATTGCACCTATTGTGAATACTTCTCATTTATGGATGGTTTCTCATGCTATAACTAGATCGCCATAAAACCTGCAAAACAACATTAAATCGCCTTCATTTTCCCTTGGGGAATATTTGCATATATAAAACTCCCATTGGGTTTAAAGAATGTTGGAGAAACATTTCAACAGGCCATGGACTACGCATTTCATGATATCAAACACATTATTCAAGCTTACTTGGATGACATTCCAACCCATTCCAAGAAGCGAACCCAACACTTAGTTCATCTACGAGCAATTTTTCTTAGGTGCAAGTTCTATAAAATACCTATGAATCCACAAAAATATGTTTTCTTTGTCGAGTATGGATACCTATTTTGTTTCATTTTCTCCAAACATGGGTTAAGGGTTGATCCCAATAAGGTAAAAGCAATTACTCAATTGCCTGAAACACAATCCATTTTACAACTCCCATGTTTGCAAGGGAAAGCAAACTTATTACGGTGATTCATCGTAAGCTATGCTGAGTTGATCAAAGGATTCGCGTGCCTACTGAAGAAGGGAGTACCATACTTGTGGGATGATCAAGCCCAACAACATTTTGATGCCTTGAAAGAGGCACTTATATATGCCCCACTGCTTAGTGCTCCCAACTATTCGCACGACTTTCTCCTCTATCTGGCAGCCTCACCATCCTCTACTGGAATGTTGTTGGTTCAAAATCATGATGATTTTAGTGAGAATGTGATTTATTATCTCTTGAAAGGCCTGGCTGGGCCCGAACTCTGATATTCACATGTGGAAAAGTTGTCCTTGGTAGTTGTCTTTGTTGTCAATCATTTCTGACACTATATACTCCTGCAAAAGACTACCCTCATAAGTTTGAAGAATCCCATGAGACACATTTTTCCTCATCAAGTCATTGGAGGAAAATATTCCAAATGGATTGTTATCCTCTAGCAATTTGATTTCGTTTTAACCATTGCTAAGGTGAAAAAATCTTTGGTCTTTGCAGAACTACTATTGAATCCTCCCATTATCGATCCAAATCAAATATTCCATGATCCTCTTCTGGATGAAGTTCTCTATCTGATCGACCCCTATGACCCTTAGTATGGTGACATTCTAGTCTACCTCCAAGTGCAACACTTCCACCTTGAGCTATCGTTAGGGGACCATCGTCAAATCTACCACCATGCTCGGCACTATTTAGTGTTGAATGATACTTTATATCATCATGGCACTGATACAGTTCTTCGATGTTGCCTCACTCATGAAGAGGAGGAACGTGCTTTAAATGACTGCCATGCTGGGGCATGTGGTAGTCATCTTTTTGACATGTCTACTGCCCATAAAATTCTACATGCAGGATACTACTAGCCAACCTTGTTCAAAGATTTTATCAAGGCAATCCAGTAGTGTCACCCTTGTCAAATATTTACAAAGAAAATGCACACGCTGCTGGCCTCCTACACTTGGTTATCTCTATCAGCCCCTTTTTCAAATGGGGTATTGACTTCGTCACATGCAACCCCACTTCCTATGATGGACACACGTACATTATTGTCGTTGTGGACTACTTTACAAAATGGGCCGAAGCCATTCCCACTTTTCGGGCCGATAGGAAAACTGTGGAGTTATTCCTGTTCAATCAAATGATTTTTCATTTCGGTGTGCCCCTCATGATTGTTACAGACCATGGTTCTCACTTTTAGAATCACATGATGTTTGACTTAACATCGTTGCTCGGATTTCAACAATAATAGTCTTCCTGCTACAACCCCCAAGCTAATGCCAAGTGGAAGCCATTAATGACATCCTAAAAACCATGATACGCCAGTTAGTGGGTAACCATAAAATGCATTGGCAGCGTATGTTATATCCTATGTTGTCAGCATATGAAACTTTAGTCAAAACTACTATAGGCTTTACACCATTCCAACTCACTTATGGCTTGGAAGTGGTACTACCTATCGACTGCTAGATTCCTTCACTGAAACTCATTGTTGAACTCCTTCCCAACACCATTGCAGAAGAAGAGTGCCTTCTTATCACAAACAATTGGACGACACCTATCAAGATGCCACAGTGGAACTTGAAGCCCACAAGCATTGAGTCAAAGCCCAATATCAAAAAAATATCAAGCCTCGTTCTTACCTAGAGGGTGATCTTGTTTTACTCTATGATAAAAAACACGACCTCATGGGGGTAGGAATTCTCCAACCATTATGGATCGGTCCATATGTCTTCACCAAGGCCCTCTCAAAAGGTGCCTATGAAATTCATCACTTTGAAGGAGTCTCGCTTGCGGAGCCCTAAAATAGGCTCTATCTCAAAAAGTATTATACCTAGTATTACACTAGGCATGTGCTTTGTAATTTTATGTATTTATAAGTTTTTCTTCTTCTGTTGTGACTGGACTTTTGGCATTTTTTGAATATTTGTCTCATATATGTTTCTCGTTGGGCATATGTATTCATCACCCTTACCATACGTAGGATATGTGGATGGTGTCAGTTGTCACACATGGCACATTGCATCAGCTTCTTGGGTCATTTACACACCTGAGTTAGAACTACTTTGTTCTAGGGGAATATTTCTTGGCACTACCACCAATAATATTGTTGAGTATATGTCTGTAATTTCACTTCTCACTGAAGCATCATCTAGGGACGTCTCCAATCTGGTGGTTAGGTTAGACTCTCAACTTGTCATTATACAATTGAAAAATCATCATCACATTCACAATCCAATCTTGTTACATATTATTTAAGGGTACGACTCTTGGAACATCAATTTGAGTTTATTACATATGAACACATTCCTTGAGAATTTAATGTAGTTGCTAACTGATTAGAAAACTATATATTATATTAGCATCTGTCTCATTTATTATAGATATGTGCATGAAAGTAATATTTACATAGTTAAAAATTTATAAAAACATTAAGAAACATTTACATCATAAAAACGCCAAAATATATGTATATCGATATATATATCGAATCTAGTCTTTTAAATCAAACAATTCCCAAAACTTGGGTGTTTTAAGTCCAAAATGGCTCTACTAAGCCTCACTATAACACATGCTAGCCACACCAAGCTACAACTAGGAGTCTACTTCTCATGAAAACTCGGAACAGATCTAGCTAACCTCCTAGGAGGAACCAAAAACCACTCAGGCACACCGACAGTGTGTCACTGAATATGGGTGGGAATCTCCTTCATATGACAAGGAGGAACACCCATGTTCAAGCCTTCGAGGTTCCTTAGAACCTCATGGAGAATCTGCAAATCATCTCCATCTTCGGTAGTTACCACTCTCGCGCCAGCTCTAGGGAGCTGGTCCCCCTACCTCGTATAGTAGGGCATGCCCGTAGGTCACACTGGTGCCACATCTATGTCAATCAAATGCTTCGCATTAGTTCTTGTTCATCCATCAAATCAAAAACATTACATAGACATTCAAAAGTTAAAAAATACTTTAAAGTACTCTAAAAAACCTTATGACCTTGAGGCCCCCAATGTGTGCCAGGTGCCAGCATCAAATCCAATTCTCCTGTAAAGTACATGCCTTCATAGGCATAGTAAAAAATCATTAAAACATGGCCACTAAGACACTCAAAGAAGTCATCTTTGAAGAAGTGTCAGATTGGGCCCCCTCTAGTACGAGGATCTAGTGAAGCTCGTCGCCCTTTTCTGGGTTCCCTGGGATAAAAATGACCGAAGCTCATATGTGGCCTCATAACATGACTCTCTCAAGTAAGAAGGACACAATGAGAGTATGATACCCAAATTCCCTTTGGGTACAAGTCTTATAGGCTGTCAATGTTTCCTTCAACTAGCGAAGAACTGCCTCATAGCAGTTGAACATCTGAGGTTATAAGAAAACAATAGCAAGTAACAATTGAGCCTTCATCACTACATGAGGACTCTTGGACCCCACCAAGCACACGATCATCCAAACAATGGCCCTCATGGGCCTTCTCCTAATCTTCTCAATGGGGACAATGTTGCTCACTATGCCATTGCCAGGTCTACAGTGAGTTTGGACCAACTTGAGGGTGGTTTGTGGATCTATCTTGCCTCGGGTTAAGATCTATCTTGCCTCGGGTTAAGTTCGCTCATGCACCTCTACACGAAAAACCTGTCAAAAAGTATATCTTATCTCTATCAATAGAGAGCTCATGGTCCTCGATCCAGAACACCCCTTGGTTTTCATCCCACTGTTGGAATATCTAACTCAAAAATTCTTCCTGACCCTTCATGAGGTCAAGCCTTGCATACTTCATCAAGCCACATCCTCGCAAAGCAACTATGGATGCTGGGTCATTTAGCATATGTAATTCCTTACTATCATGAACTCTTTCTCTCCACAAGCTCATGATGATGGATCCAAACCTGCACAAAATCACCCAAAAATCAGTCAAAATGATGGGGAAATCATAAAGAAATCATATGCTAGGGTTTGAAAATTCACCCATGCTACCTAAGGCCCCCCCTTAGGGCCCACAAGATGTGCTAATGTACCTCTGCAGGTCGTGAAGGGCATTTAACGCTCCAAACCTAATGGGGAGCGTTAGGTGCATGAAATCAAATAGGGCTTCCCCAAACTCAAAACATTCACCCCTAATGCAACTAGAAAAGGTAAAATAATGCAATATTAAGGGTTGGCCATCTACCTGGAACAAACGGAACATCGAATGGTCATCTGGATTGCTCGCAATTGCCTGGGGAATATCTGCTCCTCTTTCACTCTAGAACACTCTAAAAAAACTCAAATGGTGGAAATGAAGGCTCCAAAACCTTCTTATAGTCACTCTGGAGGTATGAATCTTCCTAGTTAGTCATAGAAAATAATTGTTTTTCATTTCCTAGGTTGTTTATCATGTGCCATTTAGATATATTGTCAATATTACTCATTCTTTGATGAAGGGGTTTCAGTGTTGAATTGCAGAAATTACCATGTTCGATTCAATATGATTACTTTCTTTTATGGGATATTTTCTAGCTCTTGAATTGAAAAATCCTCGACTTTTCACCGTCGGGCTCGTAAAACTCCTACGACAATGATAGGAGCACTTTCTTGCTCTTAAATTGAAAAATCCCCAAGTTTTTCCCTTCTTGAAGCTCGTTAAATCTACGAACAAGGTATGAGTAGTTATTTTATCTCATTTTCCTCACCCACTAAGCTGAAAAATATACCTCAAGTTTTCTTCATTTGGCTCATTAAAATTTGATGAAGATCTATTGAGTTTGTCTTTGTGCGACTCATTAAAATTTCATGAAGAAATATCGAGTTTACTCCATCCCCTCGTACTCATAACAAAATGAGGCAAATGCCTATTGAGCATAGGTTTATCACTTTATCTGGATTAAGTAGACTAACTTACAAAAAATGAACTATGTTAGGTATACTATTAAACCTTTCTCACACCTAGTTAAATCAAATCATGAACAATGACTTTAACAGTCACTTTCTGGCTGACCTGCATGTTTTCTCCTTGAGTAGCACAACTCTCTCCATTTTGTTGTGAACCCTTTGACATCTTCTCGTTCCGTAAAATCCTCCAATCACTCAGTTCCCCAACCTTGGTAGTGTAGTTTATAGTCCCATGCCTCCTTTCAGCTGTCTGGAGCGCTAAGACTATGCTACCTTCATATAGTCACCTGGCCGAATCACCAGTGTATGGCTTCAATCAGCTATCATTCACCTTTTTGTGGAAGGGATCTCCATTCAATTTAACCAACTAAACTACTCCACCATCGGTAATCTCCTTAATGACATAGGGCCCTACCCAGTGCATCCTGAATTTCCCTGGAAATTTATCAAACTTGCTGTCATTTAACAAAACTAGATGATTTACCTTAAAGGTGCTTTAATGTGCCGATCATGCCATGCTTTTTCGCGTTGCTTTTGGATCTGTTGGTGAAGTCCATCTAGAAACCATTCTTCCTCAAGCTCAGCAAGTTGCATGAGCCTCTCTTACAGGGCTCCGTGATTGGTCATAACCGTGAGTGCCACTATGCATAGACTAGGTACAATGTATTCCATTGGCATCATTGCTTCAACATGGTATACAAGCCTAAAGGGTGTCTATCCAGTCAACTTTTTGCACATTCTTAAATAGGCCCATTCTTGGCTTAGTGGGGCTTGACCCAGGTTTGGAAGTGATTTAGCCAAGCATATCTCGCTACTACTGGCCCTTTTGGCATCAGTCCATGGAGTGTAGACTGAAGTCTCACCTAAAGTAGTATGGGAGGGTTTTGGAACTAGATTTCCGCACCCTAGGGATGTCTTGATGAATTTTTTGGAGGTTCATGGTCCAAATCTGTGCGCTTGTGCTACTTCACACAGCTATCTATCCTTCGTGACTTGTGCGACTATCTCCGCGCACCTCTGTAAGGGCATAAAGAAAGTACTACCCTGATCTCTATTCTTAATGCGCTATTATATTAGTGCTTAACTTAACTTGTGAGGGCCCAATATTCTTATTGCTTCATTCAACATTCAAGTAAGTGCATGTAATCATAAACAGTATAAATGCATAAACATAATCAGAAACATAGATGCACAATATTATGAATCAAACTTATCTTTATTAGTATTCCTTTTCAAGTACAATCCCACTTACAAACCTGACTCTTCCCTACGCACTCCGCTGCAGGGGTCCACGCACTCAGCTGCGGACTCTACTAAGCCTCTGCGCACTCAGTTGCAGAGCCTCTTCCTACTACTACGACCCAATATACTTCAACTTTTCCTCTATGATTTACCCATGCCTTCACATCTATCTATTACCCACTAAAAATTTACTATATTTACACTTAGAGCCTTGCTCTATTTATACAATCCCATGGTCCGCGGAAAATGGGTAGGATGACACAACTTTACATTATTCTACAATTCTTAGGGCAGACAACCTTATGACTCATCCTAGACTTTCGTGCTTTGTGCCCGTACTTCATGGAGTCTTACAATACAATTGACCAAAAAGTGGGCTTTAAGCCCCAAAACCTTCTATGAGGGATCCCATGCCCAATAGGCCCCCAACACAATCATCATGGCTCGTCCTGAGTCTACACCATCTAGCACACACTATCATACTATTCTTGAAGCTCCCACACCTCTGTTTGTAGGCGCTATATGGTGGGATCCTTCTCTAAGGAAGTGAGGACCGTGAAGGATTCTTCCAACATACCCATACAGGTCTGCACTGTCAGTCCTATTTCCTCCAACCCTTTTTGGATAGTGTCAGCATTCTATTCCCTAACTTCCAGGGGTGTGGATGACTGCACCTTTAATCGCAGTTTGGAAATCTGGAGGTTGAGGTCCAACTGTATCCTCATTGCTTTCTCCTCTGCCTCGAAAAATCCGCTAGCCAATCTATGAATTCGCATTCCAACTAGTAGGCCTGTCGTAATCTCTAACTCTAGAGCGTGACGACATGCTTCCTCTACTATCTGCTCCAGCTGTTGATTTTGCACCAGTGCTTCATCGCATTGTAGACTAAGCTGCTCAATGTTGATTTGTTGTTTGTTGAGAATTTGTACCACGCGTCCTTCCCTCACGTAGAGTTTCGTTGTCACTCCGTCCTGTAGTCGGTATAATATATCCCGTGGAAGGGCAGCCAAGTTTAGGCCAAGTCGCTTGATCTAGCCCACCGAGGCTCTGTCCTCTATGTTGTCTGCTGTCAGTGCTCCTATCGGCAGTGCAATGGTGTTAGCCATTTTGTCCCGTAGCAATGACTCTGTTGCCGATGTACCTGTGGCATCGTAGGTGGCTACCATTTCCTCCTGTGGGGGGCACACCTAAAGTTTCTGCAGTTGTGCCTTGAGGGCCCACAACACATTCTGCTACTCCATCATCGCTTCTTGGATCACTTCCCTGGTGACCTCGTGAACTGTGTCATTGATGTCGTATAGGTCACCCTTTGTTAGTGTAATGGGTTTGCCATCCAGTTTGGAAGCCTTGATCTTCTTCCGTGGGCCTATTCATTCCATTCCACACGGCCGTTTTAGTTGTGTAGACGTCGTGCATGGGTCTGTGCCTTCCGTCATGTCCTCTGTCCCCTATCCTGTGGTCAGGTTTGAGCCTCCTTCCTCCTACACCGTGGTGGCCCCAGTTGCTAGTGCTACTGCTACTTTTTCGGCAGCCTTGGTCTACTCTGTGGTGGCCATCGTTTCCCCGCGGGAATCCCTTACCTCCTCGGCCAATTGCTCGTTGCACTTCTGTTGTGCCAGCAGCTTGTTGGCATCCTTCTATTTTTGTATTGTTGTCTCATCATGCGCTGCTAGATCCGGGGTGCACCACTTGGGTGGCCATGAGTCAAGAACAATGAAAACAGCATCATCAATAATGATGAAAGGAAGTTTGGTCCAAGTTTGCACCAGATCCTTACATGCCTTGATATACACATTGTGTATATTCACCTTGAAGTCTGCAAAGTTCCGCAGACTATCATAAATTGTGGGGGATAGGTGCAGCCTTTTGTTGATCCACAACTAGATGCTTGCCTCCATGACCACCCAGAAGATCTTGGTTTTGTGGATTTACGTCGTTTTCTTCGTCGCCCAAATCAATGCATATTTTTCTGCCTCTGGCAAGTCCTATTCGAGGGGAGGGAACTAACTATCCTCAGGAAGTTCCCCTGCCACCAATAAGATAGAAAAGAGTAACCACGCATAGTGGAAGGTCTTGCCCTGCTCCTGAGCTTCTTTGTAGTTGGTTAGGAATTCCTCATAGAGGAATTTGGACCGATTGAGTTGGACCCCCTTTGCGCATTATTCGTCCACCACGATGATCATCACTGGTACTTCGTTGCCACGCCATTTTCTCATCACCTTCCTAGCTAGCAGCTGGGTGGCTATGCACACCCCTTTGTCTTGAATGCTACTAATTACATAGCCTCTCTACTTATTTTCCAACTTGTATTTCTTCTTCATGGCCTCTCTGAGTGCCAAATCTCTGCTTTTTCCAGCTATTTCTACAGGGTCCCTTCACTTACAAGGAAGCCAAGAAATCCTATGAATAAGCTCTACCGTGATGGGAATAGGCTCCTCCAGCCACAAGTACCCATCGTGCACAAGGCAAAACGGTTGCCTGATGACAAAGATCATGATCGATGCCTGATGAAAGTGTGTAATCCATAGTAGGTGGAGTAGCCCAGCCTCCTCCACACCACGCAGCCATTTCCGTAGCTCTAGTGCTGTAACTGACCCCTCCTTGCTCTGTTTCATGGGTTTGCTAATCTCCAAATGTGGGAATTTTTTGCTGTCTACGAGGTCCCAATATTCAAATTTCATCGTGGGCATGTGGCCTAGAACCAAACCTTCAAACATAATTCCATTTGGGAGGAGCAGGGTTTGGAGTGCACTTTTAATGGTATCCAAATCATTGGGTACTTTTGCTTTCCCTCTCCGCGGAGGGACATACTTGGGTAGTTTTGCTGCAGCACGCACTAGCTGACTATCTTCCCCCATTTCTTCATCCACCTCACTTCTAGGAAAGCCTGGATATCCTCCTCCTCATCATCTGTCTCAAGATTAACAATCTTTCCCTTGTCTTCCAGAGACAGTTTACCAAACCGCAGATTTTGCGGAGACATGTAGACTGATCCTGCTATCTGTGGATCCTTTTTGGGCCTCGGTGTCTAGGGCGATTTTGGAATTTTTGGTGCATCCCCCACCGGTAGTGTAGGGCTCTCCACAGCTTCCTCAGTTGTCGACATCATTCTATTCAGGAAGTCATGTGTCTCCTTCGGCAATGTCTCAAACACTGAACTTGCTCTCAAAGCCTCCAAATTCGTAAGGTCCATACCCATTTGATAGCGCAACAACAAAATTCTCAAAATGCCAAGGGTTGTTCACTGGATAGCATCCCATGATTTATTGCCCTTTTCAATTCAAATTCGGCCATTCCCCCCACATTCCGCCCATTAATGCTAGATTGGTGGTAGATCGTCCCAAATCTAGTTCTGATTGCGTGTCTTAATTGCCCACCGCCCACTCCTCATAGTCTTAAATTGGACATCTTGTCATGAACAGTGACACCAATGGTCACTTCCCAACCTACCCGTGTGGTAGCACAACCCCCTATGTGTGGGTGCGACCCTTGTGACATATTGATCCTGCGTGCAACCTTCTTATCATGTAGCTCCCATACAGACTCTTTTATAGTCCCACGCTCTCTTTCAACTGCTTGGAGTGCTAAGATTGTGCTCCCTACGAATAGTTAGGTGGTCGCACCACCTGTGTAAGGCTTCAACTCACCTTCCAGCATAGCCCACGGGCACTCCTCAATTACCCTCACAACAATCAGTGCCGTGCATTCTCCCTTATGCAGTGCACTCCCTTGGTTACTTTTTTTGGTAAGGTGTGGTCGCGGCCATGGTAGTAGATCCACAAATTCTCGACAGAAATATTCTAATGAAGTAGTATGGCTGCCCATATCTTGTCCTGTCATTCTATGGACATGACATGCTTGTGCAATTTGGGTTTCCAGTTTTTTTATTTTTGCATCTATTAACATGCTTTTTTGCCTCAGTCGTACCCGATCTTGAAGCTTAAGATTCCCTCGCCAAATGGCTTTATGAATCTGCATATGTTCATCCTCACACTGTAGCAGAATGCCTTCATCTTAGTCCTTGTGTACTGTCCCATCTGTGGGAGCTATTGTGTGAGGATTTATTTCCTCCAAAACTATGGTCTTGACTCTGCTCTTCAGCTTCAAAATCATTTCCGCACTCAGGTTTTTACACATGGCCCTATAGGCCCATCGGACTGCTAGTACATGCAGGTCCCAATCAGTTCCTCTCGTCTAGTGAACTCTATTCAGGATTCCACATACCTTCCTGAATTCTTCTACGTGGAATGTTTGTGGTGTGCATCGCCTTCCCTGCTGCTACGTCCTATTCTGATTTTTGATCCTTATTTTGGGGTGTGCTTGTGTGGACTGCACACCACACGTCTGTACCCTTTGACACAAGTGGGCGCGCACGCTGCTCTGTCTTGGCTACCCGGCTCTCATTCAAAGCTGGGGGCTTCAAAACCATAGGCACATCATCCTTCTACATCTGTGTCGGTCCTCAAAGTTTTCTTGATGTGTACCCCACCATAGTGCGGGTGTTGAATACAGTGCCCATTTCAATGCATCGAACCGCCACTGTTCCGGTACTGTGCTCTCAAAATTGCTCAAGAATTCATCCATCACTGTCAATCCATCATATGTTGGTAGCTCTCATGCTTTTGTTGTCATGCAATGCAGTGATCTAATCATCATGTTGCAATTCAATGTTGTCACTTTGCGTAACTGATTCTGCCAGTGCTCTACTTCTTCATCTAAATCCGAAGTGCAAGAGCTTTCACGCTCCCACGAGATCCTCCCATTTGTAGTCGGATTCACCAAATCCCGGTCTCGTACAGTTATTTGGTACATACAATCAAGATCATCTTCACTTTCATCATCACACACTGGTTCAATGTAGCGCACTCCTTCGGTTGGGCCCAGGGGGACTACTACGCGTAGCGACTTTTTCTCAAAGATCATTTTGCACTTCTTCAAATTGATGACTCCATTCATATCAGTGGCCCAGTCTATTCCTAACAATGCAGGATAGGGATCGCTGTCATCGACAATCTCTATCAATTCAAAATCTGTCTGTGTGCTCGCGCCTTTAATATCAACTGTTACCCCTTGCAACCTTCCCATGGGAAAAATCTTCTGTTGGTTCGCCATTCGTAATTGAATGGGGGACCATTATAACGTGGGCTTGCCCATATTTTCCGATGTTTGCTTCGGTAATACATTGGTGTCCAAACCCAGATCTAGGATTACTTGATCCATTTCATATTCCCCAATCTATGCAGTTAACCTCATTTCTCTTCCAGTGCGCAATGCATGCTTCCCCAATTTCCAGATGACGCACGGTTCCCTTGACCCTGTGCACCCGGTGATTAGTTCCTGTAGTCCTTTAACCATGTTGTTTTCGCACAACAATTTCATGCATGTCTCCAAAAAGGTAGTAAGAATTGGGGGATCCATTCCTGGCTCTGGTTGATCCTTACTACCTAAAGTGGAGGCCTTCGCGAATCTCTTCTTAGCTTCCATGAATGTCTCCTTTGCGCATTCTAAGTCAAACTTGGGTTCCTTTGCAGGAGCCTTGCGAGCCCATGTACTTTCTTTTGGCTGCTTTCCCTTATCCTCTCCCATGGTCGTACCACTTTTGAGCGTCATATTTACATTTGGGTCCTCTTTGCGCGGTTCAGACCTCATCATTTGTATATTTTGAGTCGGGGGAGGTTGGAATATCCCTTTTTCGCACATCTTTGTGATCAATGTAGGACAGTCTATTATTTCATGATCAAACTAAGCACAATACGTATAGGATATCCTCGTCAGGCTGGTACAATCATGATAATAGTGCCCTGGTCCTCCGCAATTGTAAAAAATTAACTGTTTGTGGCCCCTTCCTAGTCCCATTCCACCTCATCCTTGACCTCACCCCTAAAATCCAGAATGCACCATCCCCGCATCTAGGTCATGGGATCTCATTTCAGTCTGCATTCTATAGGCTAGGTTCCGATCCATAATTAGCTCATAACTGTAGCAAGTGCACTCATCGTGGCCAAATGACTTGTAGAAATTACAAAACAATTGCTCGGGTGTCTGTGTATATTTCTACAGCAAATTAAAATTGTTCATCGTGTGTTTCCCTCCTATCTCATAGATCACGCACATAAAGTAGTTTTCGCACTCAGTCCTACCTACGCCTCTGGCCTCAACGACATTGGCCCTCCTCCTACCAAGTAGTTCGTGAACAATGGACAGTGATCCTTGTCATGACCCTCGCCTTTGCATTTTATGCACCATACTTCCTCACGTGCCTTTAGCTGCAGTGCCCTATCCTACTTCAAGCTTTACATTTCCAAACATAGATTTTGTAGTAGTGTGTGGATTTTTTGAACTCCCAACCCATTGTCCTATATCGAGGTCTGATGTAATCTCATCACCATCTCCAATGCTTCGGCCTAGGTAGAAAGTTTCTGCTGTGATAGCGCCATCCTCAAGTGTGGTGTCAGAGACGCTACAAACCATGTGCGATGCTGTGCATCCATTAGCATCATATTGGCCTCGCGGATCATACTCTTCATCCTTTGGTCCAAATCCAGGGGGGTCTTGCCCAGAAGCAACGCGATCTCTTTAAACTCGATGATTGACTGCATCTCTAATTTTGGCCTGCTAAATTCTCTGTTCAACACATCCTGGATCTCTACTATACCTGCGTTTTGGTGGTCGTTAGAGTGCATTATGTACCATGTTAATGTGCGATCCTACAATGTGCTCACCAATGTAGCCTTCTTAATGTTGTCATCTATGACACCTTGTGCTTCCCATACTACTCTTACCACGAACCAGAATTGGTTCGGATCCTCATTCCCTACTCCTCTGAATACTGGTAGTTTGATCACACTTGCCATACTGAACTGTGGAGGTGCTAGAGGTGGAGTGGGTGGAGATGGAGGTGAAGGAGGTGAAGTGCGTGGAGGTGTGGGTGGTAACCGTAGAATCTGCTGCCTTATGAAACTAACTATGATTCTCGGAGAAACTTTCGTGTCCTCGTCCTCGCTCTCCCGCGAGGGTGAAATTAAGGGACTGTTTTCTAATTCTTCACTACTTTCGCTTATGTAGATTCTTCCGCTTCATGTAGTCCCAAACATTAATTTATCCGCATAACCCACTTTTCACATAAGAGCATCTTAATCCAGGTATTCAAAGATTTAATATACTTACCTCACGGTCCCTTAAGAAAACATCGCTCTGCCTCACTATAAGTGACGGTAATGTCTACCATGAACTCAATGATAAATCCTCCTATTATTCAGTTGAGCTAGTGGTCCACATCTCGTGCTATCCTATCTTCTGAGGCTTCCAGTATGCACACTAATTCTAGAGTCCACATTATCGGTTGGTCGAGCCTACACCTTCCCTCGCTGTTGGCTAACCTCGCGAACCACTCATATAGTTCAGAAGGAAAGGATGCAAAGAAAATCTCATGGATTTCCATATACATGTAGCGATCCAATGACTTTTTCTTAGATACTTGTGGATTTCTATTTTCCTGTGTCGTGAACTCGTGAATCTTCTTGTCTAACCACTCTTCAATTTCCTTCTTTGTTGGGTTCCAATGGCACAACATCAGACATCCCTTATCCAAATCTTGGTCCCAGCAATGGAACCATTTGTTGGCTTACTGGGGCCTGACCCAGGTTCAAAAGTGATTTAGCCAAGAAAATCTCAGTACCACTGCCCCTTTCAGCAACAGTCCGTGGAGTGTAGACTGAGGTCTCTCCTGAAGTAGTATGGGAGGGTACTGGAATCAGGCTTCCACACCCTAGGGATGTCTTGATGAAAGCTTCTATAGGTTTGCGGCCTGAACCTGTGCACTTGTGCTACTCTGCACAACTGTCTATCCTTTGCAACTTGTGCCACTATCTTTGTGCACCTTTACAAGGGCACGAAGAACGTACTACTCTGATCTCTATTCTTACTGCGCTATTATATTAGTGCTTAACTTAACTTGTGAGGGCCCAATATTCTTATTACTTTATTCAACATTCAGGTAAGTGCGCGTAATCATAAACAATATAAATGCATAAAGATAATTAGAAACATAGATGCACAATATTATGAATCACACTTATCTTTATTAGTATTCCTTTTCAATTACAATCCCACTTACAAACCCGACTCTGCCCTGCGCACTCAGCTGCAGGGGTCCGCGCACTCAGTTACGAACTCTACTAGGTCTCTGCACACTTTGCTCCAGAGCTTCTTCCTACTACTATGACCCAGTATACTTCAACTTTTCCTCTATGCTTCAACCATGCCTTTGCATCTATCTATTACCTGCTAAAAATCTACTATCTTTACACCTAGAGCCTCACTCTATTTATACAATCCCATGGTCCGCAGACCATGGGTAGGTCGTCACAACTTTACATTATTGTACAATTCTTAGGATGACAACCCTATGACTCATCCTAGACTTTCGAGCTTCATGCCCGTACTTCATGGAGTCTTACAATACAATTGACGAAAATGCAGGCTTTAAGCCCCAAAACCTGTTGCGGGGTATCCCATGCCTAACACCCATAATACTATGGGTACACGTAGGTTCCAATCACTGAGCATTGAAAACTTTGGTTAGTGCATTCTCCAGTACCTTATTGAATGCATCCACCGTCCCATTATCATGTGGGTGATAAGGCGTGCTTTTCTGGTGATATACCTGAAATTTCTCCGTCAGCACGCTGATCATTTCATTCAGAAAGTGCGTACCACGATCACTCATCAAAACCTTTGGACACCAAAATCATGTCAATACATACTCAAAGAGAAATTTCATAGTGGTCGTGCTTGTGCAGTCTTTCACAGGCTGTGCCTCCGCCCATCGAGTCAAATACTCAGTCACGGTGATAATGTACGGTGCTCCCATCTTCTTTCTTTGAGGCTAAATGGGTCCCACAAAATCAATCACCCATTTCTTGAAAGGTTGTAATGTCGTCAGTGGGTTTAGAGGTAGCTCATCTCTCAATGATGGCCTGCTAGTCCTTTGACACATGTTGCATGCCCTGCAGTAGGCTTTTGAATCCTGATGGAGAGTTGGCCACCATAACCCTGTGTGTAGGATATTTTGTGTGGTCTCCCTTCCTTCATAATGCCCTCCCACAACACCCCCATGAGAATTCATGAGGATACTGCTTCTTTCAAACTCTGCTGCATATCATCACAATACTTCATCAAATCCCATTTTGTACAGATGTCCGGCAATGATAGAAAAGTCTGTCGCGTGCACCACTAGCTCCTTTTTCTGCTGGATGGTGTAGCCTTCCGGGGAAGTTCCTATCGTTAGTAATTCTATGATGTCTTCAAAGTGACCATTTGCGACACGCACTGCAAAGAGTTTCATGTCACGAAATCCCTCCGACAAGTTAGTGGGCTCTTCCCCCATTTCGATGCATGATAGATGGTTTGGTCCCGCGTTCAGTCTTCCAGGCTTCACAATAACTTCAAAATCATATTCATGGAACAATAAAAACCATCTACAGATTCTCCCCCCAACATAGGCTTATTGACCAGGTATTTCAATGCAAAATGATCCGTATACATCTTAAAATGTCCACCCATCAAATAGTGTCTAAACTTCTAGAGCGCATATACCATGGCTATTCCTTCACGCTCGGTGGTGGAATAGTTCTTCTCAGCCTTGGAGAACCTCTTGCTTGCAAATGCTATAGGATGGTCCAATTATCCATCACCAACTTGTGCCAATACTACTCCCAATGCTATACATGACGTGTCTACATGTACATGAAACTCCTTCTGCCAATCCGGGAAGACTAAAATTGACGCGGTGACAATTTTTCCCTTCAGCACATCCAAGTTTTCTTGACAGTCCTCATTCCAACAGAATGTGACATCCTTTTTCAAAAACTACTCCATAGGCACAGTGATCTAGGCATAGATCTTGATAAACTTCCTGTAGTACCCAGTATGTCCCAATGTTGCGCACAACTGTTTCACGCTCCTCAACCCCTCCAGGTTAATTTCACTGCAATCTTCGCAGGATCTACCATCAATCCCTATCTACATACCACATGACACAGCTTAGTCCCAAAAGGGACATAAAATAGAAATTTCTTTAGATTGAGCACAATCTGGTACCTTCTACAAGTATCTAGCATTAAGTGCAAATTGGCCACATGGTGTTTTACCAACTCAAACACAGTCCAGTCATCAAAGTACACCTCCAGAAATTTATGAATGAAGTCTTATAATGCAACAATTACTACACGTGAAAAAACTGTAGGCACATTCTTTAATCCAAAAGGCATTACAGTGTACTAAAAACATCCCCATTCAGTCATGAAGGTCATCTTGCTTCTATCTTCAGGTGCGATTTTGATCTGATGGTACCCAGAGAGCCCATCAGTGGAGGAGTATGCTTCTTGGCCACCTACATTATCCAATACCTCATCAGTGAACAGAGTCGAGAAAGGATCATGCACACAAGCATCATTCAACTTCCTATGATCTACACATATCCTTATTTCGTCCTTTTACTTCTTTTCCTGTACCACCATTGGGCTCACCCAATCAGATTCTTCTGTTGGCTCAATGATGCCTACCGTGAGCATCTTATCTAACTCTAAGTAGACCTTCTCTTTATACTTCAGATTGAGATGGTAAGGTCTTTCATTAACCAGCTTTGCGTCGGGTTTAACGTGATCTTCATAACACCCAAGTCTCCTATTATCCCCTTTGACTTTGTAAACTTGGTAGGGAACAAATCTTGGGATTGACGTGGAAATTCGGTGACCTTATCTACTGTCGCATCATCCCAGTAATCTCCAATCTATCTGAATTTGAGCTCCGCCTGCGTACCAATATTTATCTATTTAGTCTTTAGCGACATGGTTATATCAGGATTCTCGATCGGTGGTCCCTCAACCTCATGGTGACGCTCGGTTTCAGGGATATTAATCTTTGGTGGGTCCTCATATTCTTCAGCAGCATTCACGTTATAACATTCCAGCACGTGGCTCAGCTGAGTAGTCCAATTGGGTTGAATCAGATCCAAAGGATCCTGTGGTATCCTAAATATTGATACTTTAACTTCTTTTAGTGCTTTGTCAATACAATAAAACCCATCTTCGAAGTTGAACATAATTATGAACCCTTCGTGCAAAATATCCCATTCTCTTGTGCCATGGTGGATCTCTGTCTCCAAGTACGAGTTCATCGGAATGGCATGCAGGGTATGAAAATACAAGTGCACCCATTCAGGTTGGGGCTTCACTCCATAGGCCTTAGCCCATTTGGCCAAGTGCTCATGTGGATCATCCTTCCCGTCATACTTGTCCGTCACTTGTACCTTCGGCTTCCCAAAGCATGTTCTCATCATCCTTCTACACTCGCATCAATCATCAAAACTACCCTTGTGTATACCCCACCATCTCATGGGTGTAGCACGCTAGGCCCAATCCAAAGCCTGGAAGTGCTACTTCTCAGGTACCTCCCTCTCAAATG
>APFE030691117.1:0-21654 GCA_000404065.3 Pinus taeda | reverse complement strand
GTATATAATCAATTAATAAAATAAATAATAACAACATAAAAAGAATAAATTAATACAATAACATTACGTCACAATAGGTAATACATACAATCAAATATTTCATGATGATATTATTATATTAAAGAAAATAGGAGTAATTATATAAATGGTCGACTTATACTCAGCAACCCTCCTTAAACCCTATTTATCTCTCGCTTTTGTCCTCTCTGTAATTCAGTCCCGATGATGAGTCTTGGTATAGGCTCGAAACGTTGACAAAAACAATGAAGAACACTATGGATTTTCCGAATTCAATTTCTCAAAAACCACTCCACAGAAACCTACAAACTAACATGAGAATACATTTTTATTAACAAGTGGTATACATTTATAGTACATGGTTTGACTGTTGGGTTCCACATCCCAAGGTCTCTTGGACTCCTTTTGTCTATTCGGCTTCCACACTAACCCATTGAGGATTAGGTGTCCAACATTCCCCCCTTTAATCCGAAGGGTTATGTATGTGTCCAAGAAGAGAGATGTAATATAAAATGTGCAAAAATGCATGGCAGCACTAGGCTGAATGTGCTCTTTGAAATTTTGGTATAAAGGACACTGGTTTAAGGATGACCACCAACACTGGAATGCTTAGTGCAGTTCCGAGAACTCTTCCAAAACTGGCAAGACGCTGAAGTCTTCTGCTAGAGGAAGTGCTCCTATTTTTTTGAAGAGGGAAACCTTCAACCATGAAAGGGAGGTCTCACCCTGCATAAAAGCGAGAACTTCAACCTGAAAAGGGAAGTCTCAACCTGTGATGGTTTAAGGATTACCAACAACTCTAGAATGCTTAATGCAATTCCTTGAAATCTTCCAAAACTGGCAAGAAGCTGAAGCCTTCTGCTAGAAGAAGTGTTGCAATTATATTCTTGGAATTCTTCCAAAACTGGCAAGAAGTTGATGTCTTCTGCTAGAGGAAGTGTCCTAGATTACCAATTGAAGGCATGTTCATGGGCATCTTTGTCTCTGGCTACAACTCTGAAACTGGTGTGGCAGGTTGTGGCTCAGGCTTGCTTGATGTGGCTTTGAAGCTTGTAGATGACCATCATTTTCCCCCTGTCAAATACAGGTGAGATGATGAGAAAACTCACTCAGGACTGTTCACTACTTGGAACAAGTTCTAACATGTGATTGGAATATCTTCTTGGTTGTTGATGCCCATTTCCAAGAAGCGATCCATCCAAGATGAATCTTTGTTCTTGCAGGACATTTTTTTTTGAAGCATCTGTTCGAAGAATGGGTGGTTTTATGATAGTGCTTATATGGATGAAGATCAAAATAGTGATCTTTCAAATGGCCAACTCGGTCATAGTGTTGGCATTACTGTGGAAGAGGGGAAAAATCTCGAACAACTAGAGGTGAACTATCATGAGGAGCAGGTGAACAGTCATGAATGAATCCAACACTTTGAAATTGGATTGGTTTGAAGTAGTCTGGAATATGAAAGGACAAGTCCTTGTCATATCCAAGACCAGTTTTGTGCTTGTTATGGACAAGATCTTCCCAAGGTCTGATGATGGGCTTGGGAAGTGCAAACTGAACTTCTGCATCTGCATGTAACCTTTCTTCTTTATGGGAGTCTATTTCAATCTTTTGAACAGAAACAGGTTCAGAATGACTCCTATGTTTTAATTCTTCTTGCTGTAGCTGAGATTCAAGCTGCAAAAAATCAATTTTCTCTTGTCATTTTGTAGACAGACCTAAATGTCTGTGAGAGAAACTTTGCTGATTTTTAATGTATCATGAGTAATAGACAATATCAGATTTTTGAGGAACTCTAATACTTAATTGATTCTGGCCATTTTTTTTTCAATGTCAGAATTACACCTTAAAAATTGATCATAACTACTACTCAATGTAGAAAAGTAATACCCACTAGCAATATCCTTTATAAATGTGCAACAAACGATCAGTGTGCAACTAGTGAGCACCAATTACAATCCATTACATAAAAATAAGAGTTTACTCATGACCAGCACTATGTTTTGACAATACAATTGACTAAATTTTTCTCCACAAAATATTAATTTTATTTTTCAAAATAATCATTACCTTTATATAACCCACCAAACTCTTTATGCAACAGTCGAATCAAGGAATCAATGCACTATAATGATTTTTAAATACAATGCCAAACTGGGGCAACAACAACTGCAAATTTGCTTGGATCCTTCAAATACTCCACTTTCAAAGTAAAAATGATGGCTATCAAAACTTCAACAGCTATAGCACCATGTCATGGATATGACTTGAATGCTCATAAATAAATGCTTTGACTAGGGTATGAACAAATATTCTCCGATCTTGCCACTTCTTCAAAGAAACAATCTGCCCTCATACATCACATAGAATTTATGGAGAACTAACAACACATATGCCAGAATGCAATATACAAAGAGTCAACCATACCTCCAGTATTCCAATAAGAATGATGAACACAACAGTGACCCACTTGCAGGAGCTACGTGCTAATGAAAGGATTATTCCACATGTTCATGCATGTATGAATGCACAGAAATGAACCGACCAAAAATATCAGATGCTACCTGGCTAATGGTATTTTACCACCACCCAGAAAAGTGGCATCTTAGCTTCCACAGAGCTTTGTACAACCTCCATAATTGATCAGATATTGATGGGATCCTCCTCCTATGCCACAGAAATAAAAGAACCCAACATAGACTGAAGTGTAAAACCCAAAACAAATTATAAGTTTCAGAATTACAATACAAAAAAACGAACGCATACACGATATGAAATCAGGAATATGTATATATAGGCCACACCCACAAGCCCTTTACTGAGAAGGAATGGTGAGTAGGACACTTGCTATGGCAAAAAGAGGTATAATACTCAGAAAATTCCCCAAATAGCAGAAGTAGAATAAGAGACTGATGCGATGGAAAAATAGCAAATCAATGAAAGATACCAATCTCAACTTTTCCAGCAGATACAGTTCTTCTAGAACTATTTGGACACATGCATATGCCCAGTAGTTAATTCATGCATCATATGATACTTGGTCTTCAAAATACAAATACCAAATATATCCCTTCAAATTCCCTTCAACGCTTTTCTCTTTAGAAAACTCTTGCCTGCTATGTCTGCTACCCAATAATAAAATTGAAATAGCTCAGCTCACTAAGAGGGTAAAAATCGTGCCACTGGTGTATAGAAACTTGTTCAAAATGATGGTCTTCCAGAAAGCCAACAACATTTGAACACATCCATAGCACACAGACTTCAACGCATGCCAGCATATGGCATTCAAAATTATTCAACGTATAAAGCCAACTCTCAAATCATAGCTGCTTTGAATGACATTCGGAAATTATATTACAGTCTCAACTTCTCCATTAAGGTTGAATCCTCCCTTAGACAAAGACTGGTAGATTATAGCGGATCAAAAATCAATGATTATATATATGCATTTGCGGTCCTCAAAAATCGCTAATGCATAGTCATGTCTATTTCTAATTCATCAATGGCACAAGCTTCCAATCCAGCTTCCCCAATGACCTTACTGCACATTATCGGCTCACCTCCTTATGGGGTAACTAATCCAGCAACAAGTATAAATCAATCTCTGGTTAAGGGTTCTCATTAAGAGGTACCCTCAGCTTCTGGGGATTTCCAAGGATAAACTATAGCAGAATCTCAAGTTTTTTGATGAGGAATGGAAGCTGCCTCGCAATGCTATTATGAGCATCCCGGCGGTTCTGACTTATAGCATCGAGAAAAGATTGAAGCCTAGGCTCAATGCTCTCAGAGACTTCATGGTGATGAACAACTCTTTAGAGAAAGCTATGAGCTATCCTCCAATGTATTATATCTTCATGTCAAATGGAGATTTTCATCACAGAGTGGTGAGCAGGCTACCAGGAGAGTGATGAAAACCCATTGTAAGGACTGGGGTCAGCTTGGTTACTCGAACTAGCGGGAGTTCAACTGAAACAACACTTAGAGATTTTGAACCCAGGCAAGCAAGATTTCTCTCCCTAAATGGTAAAGCATAGAAATCTCATTTTCACTTTGTTTGGGCAAAGTTTGTAAGGGTTTGGTGTATCGGTAATGGCCTCAACGGTATCAGTTCGAATAGCCTCCTGCGCAATAGTTGAATCTCTGAAGCACATCCACGCCATGCCTGCCTTCATCATTCTCTTCTCCTCATGCCATTCGACAAAGCCATCATCCAATGATGTAGTGTAGTTCGTTCTTGTGTGAAGGCACCATCTCATAATCATAAATCAACAAAATTGAGGAGACTGTTTAACCTAGAGAATCCGCAGTGTTGGTGGACACAAAAACGTTAAATTAAGGAGATTTCATAATGCAAACAGTGGATTTTAGGGCAGTGCATAATATGCGACGGTAGATTATATCATGTTAGGGCAATGCATTATATATGCATTAGGATTATATGTCAGGGCAGCGCAACGTTATATTCAGGTAATTATAAAAAACCGGTCAGAGAAGAGAAGAGGGGTAGCACTCTATGTGCAAGGTAGAAAATAGCCAGAATATGGAGTTACAAAGCAGAGGGAAGCCAAAAATGGCATTGGAGAAATGACAGAGGTGGCAGCTAGAATTTAGCTGAGAAAATATTCATAAGTGATGGCAGAAATGACTTGCACATAAAGACAATAAAACAAATGGCCCAAAGTAATTATGTAGGGTAGGAATATGCTTGCTCTGATACCATGTTAAACACACATGGCAGCAACATAATCTGAAAGATAAAACATGAGAATATATTTTTATTAACAAGTGGTATACATTTATAGTACATGGTTTGACCGTTGGGTTCCACATCCCAAGGTCTCTTAGACTCCTTTTGTATATTCGGCTTCCACACTAACCCATTGAGGATTAGGTGTCCAACATGATCACTCCTCACTGGAAGCTTTTGGAACCCAAAATATTATATTCAGTTATTGAACAAATGAGGGTACCATTCCTTCACCTTCCCCTTGTTGAGCATTGGAAAAGGTATGTAATTACCACTTATTTCTCTATCTTTTCCTTTAAATCATAACCTCTTTACATTCTAAGATGGTCATATGTTAAAGGATTATGATAGAATTAAGGACATTTGTGATTGATGTAAAATGACTAATTATTGTCTTTTTCTATGCAGAAAGTGAAGAAAGTGGAAAATTGCCATTCCGGAGGAAAAGACAAGGCAAAACCAACTGCTGTCCCTTTGATAGGAAACTGCATCCAGACGAGGAAATCAAGATTGGAGCACATGGACCAGGAAAAGGAAGAAGAAACGTGGTATTAGTTCAAGAGGACGAAACAATAACCAAAGATGAAAGATATGGCGAATTCCTCAGGATCCTGAGGGATCACTACCTCAAGGCTATCTGTATTTTTGGTATTTCCGCCTGGCCATTATAAAAAGGGACAACATTGCTAGCCTAAGGGGCAGATTATTGTTGATCTATAGAATTTTTTGTTGCAATCTGAACTTTGATCATCGACTCTCTTTAAAGAGCGTTAGCTGTAACTCTGTTTTTATGGTTAATACATAAACTTCGTTGCTGTTCCATTATCTGATCCTGGAGTAACCGCAGTAGTGCGTCCCTGGTGGCTAAGGGCCCGACCCTAGTGGATCAATTGCTTTTTGTATCATTATTTTCCGATTACAGTCATGTGTGGTTTGATTTCCTTTACTTGCTTTATTAAGTGATATTTTATTCCTTAACATTTCATTGACTTGCTCTATTATATTGAATTCATAATTGAATAGTAAGATTATTATTTGCAACTGAAAATTTTATGTTGTTCATTCAGAAATAATATCACATTGTCTAATTCGGATATTGTTGTTCATTTACATATTGACATTGCTATTCATTTACAGAATTATATTGTTGTTCATTTATAGATTGACATTGTTGTTCATTTACATATTGATATTGTTTTTCATTTAGCTACGACTTACCTACAATTGTGATTGCTATTCATTCGATTACTGTTCCATTACAACTGCAATTGTTGTTCCTTTATAATTGTGGTTAATAATCATTATGATTAGAATAAGATTATTGATTCCATAATCGCTGTGTGTTTACATTTGATTAAGTTTGCTGTTCAATATTTCATAGACTTACTTGGGTTTTCTGTTCCTTCCTTAGATAGCTGTTCAATCCCTTTATTAGTCAAAGAATGATGTTCAATTCCTTTTAGTTAAGATTGCTGCTTAATTCATTCATGTAGATTAAGTTTTGATGTTTGATCTTTTCAATATATTAATTGTTGTTCCTTTTTTGTTAATTGAATTTCCATTTCAAGTATTTGCTTTGGTGTAAATAGGAAGATCTACAACTATAGAAAACATTGAATACTACTATCTAGTTCCCAGATTGGAGATCTTGCCTTTGATTGATTTTCATTTACATTAGTTTACAGGGGAAAGAGTTATCATTACTGCATCCTTGATTGATGATTGCTGTAGTTTCTTAAGTGAATGATTTAGTTACAAAGAATTTAAGTTTCTTACCATTACATTTGGAGTTTGTTTCTAGCATTTATTTACTTTTGTAAATCACTATATTGCTAGCATTACTCTTGAACAAGTGACCACCTCATACTAAGTACACTCTTGAGATAAAAAATCGTACCTGGATTAATAATTAATGTAGGGTAAATATAGGTTAAAAAGACCCTTTTTACTACTCAACATTTTGGCACTGTTGCTGGGGAGAGTGTAGCCATATGTTTCTTTTGAAGAGGAGAGTAGTGTAAGTACCTGCTAGGAGAGAGTTGGGTTTTCAAAATGGAAGGTAAGAACCTACGTACGGATCATGGAACAACCCTGCTCCCCTGCCCGCTTTCCTGCAAATTTATTGTTATTTTGGGTAGAAATAAGTATTTGATTTTTGTGCATGACTAAGCAGAAAAAGCCTAAAAAGAATCTTAAACCACTACCCAAGCCTAATAAAGCTAATTGGTCGGTGACCCTTGGCCAATCGACCTTTATAAACGAAATCCTTAAAAAAGCAGAATCTCAACATTCAATAGGACCTAGAAAAGCTGTTGCTAGACAACCTACTAGTTCCCTTCAGGCCACAAAATCACCATCTGTAGCCTTTGCTGAGGTGCACAGCCAAACAGAGGTGCAATATTTTCAAGAAATTGAGAATTCCAACCCAAAATCATTACAAGAAGGGAACCTTAGTAATCTCTGTGAAGGAAGAGGAGAAACAAAGGAAACTAAAGAACCAAGATCTCCTCTTGGAATAGTTCAGCCATTAAGCAGCCTAGATAAGGGAAGTGCTGTAAAAATCACCTAGAATGAAGTTGAGGAACCTGAAGATCTAAAATCCCCCCAGAAATTAGTTCAGCAAGGAACTCTCATCATCCCAGACAAAGGTAGTGATGTTAAGGCCATTTTTGTAAGGTCATTCCTACTCCTTCTAGCCAGCCTAGGAATACCCTCGTAGAAATCCCAGAAGGTTATTGGCACATATTTGACCAAATGGCCCAGAACCAGCAAACCTCCCAAACCTCCACACTGCAATATCCCATTATAGATACTATAGTTAATGCACCTATGAAGGCCATTCCTCTCTAACATATCCCTACATTCCATGGCCTAACATCGGAAGATCCAAACGCATTTTTGTTTGAATTCGATGTGTTGTGCAGAGCGTATGACTATACCACCGATCCCCAAAAGTTGAAATTATTTTCCTTTACATTAAAAGGGGCTGCTTTACGATGGTTTATGGGGTTAGGCGAAGGTGTTATACATGACTGGGATCAGATGAAAGGTGCCTTCCTGAAGAAATATCAGGATTATTATAGGTCTAGAGAGTTAAAAGATGAAATATTTCAGATGGTAGCTAGACCTAATGAGACACTAGAAGAATATGTTGAACGTTTTCAGTATAATCTTCAAATATCTCTGTATGCATCATTACCCTTACCTGACATTGTATTCAAAAAAACATTAATTAAAGGCATGAAGGAACAATGGGTTGAAACACTTAATATTATGGGAAAAGGAGACATTTATCAAGATTTTTTTTTTTGACATTATTGATTTATGTATCAGGAGTTCACGAGGTAGCACAAGGCTAAAACCAATGGAACATGACAGGTTCACAAGGGACAACAAGATCTCTGGAGAAGGAGTAACTCGCACAGAAATTGGAAATATACTGGAGAATTTCAAAATTGATATATTGGGGACTCTGACAACACAGCTTAATATTATGCAAGCGAAACAAAAATAAGCAGAAGCAGAGCAAAATCTAGCAATATTTTTCCCCAGATGCAGAAAGAAACACAACCACAAAGAGTGCCCACTAGATGTAGTTCAAGTTTGCGCTATTTGTACAAAATACCACTCTACAGAGAACTGCCCCTCACTTCCTGGTTTGAAAGCAGTATACAAAGAAGAGGAAGAAGAATCAGAACCGGCGTACCTACTTAATCAGCACCGTCAATGGCAGTCACGACAATCAAGTATGTCCTTCGATCTGTCTTCTTCTTTCCAGCCTCCGCAATATCATGCTTAACAATATAATACAATGTGGCAAAATCAACCTCCCTTTTCAAACTGGTCACAACAACCATTTGCTTCATCATCACCATGGCTGAATCAAACAAGCCAATCTAATTGGCCAAATTTTCCCTATGCTCCACCATATTGGCAAAACAATGCATATCCAACACAATGGTCCCCTCCCACTTCGCAGAGTCAAGCCTGGCAGACAAACTAGAAAAGATCGATGAATCCGCCAGCAAGAACCATTCCACTCCCTCAACCTACACTACCAGCGCCATATGCACTACAACAAAATCCCCAGTCCAACTTAAGACCGCAACTCCCAGCCTAATCCAACTCGAACCCAAATAATAGATTGGTTCAATCCGTTCAAATAATCGAAACACCAAAACTAGAAACCGATCTAAGGGAGTGCAACAACCTTCAATTAAGGTGTGGGCGCATTATAGAAACCGAGGGAGACAAAAATTTTCAAGTTGAAATTTAGTTACCCGCTGAACAACCATTACAAGAAGAAGATGTGGTCATACAACAGACTCATGACCAAGCAACCACATCTTCTCCCCCATTCCCAGAACGATTAATCATACCGCACCCTATAGAACATCTTGACTTTGATATTCTGGGAGAACTAAAAAAATTGTATATAAAAATCCCACTCCTCCAAGCTATCCAAGATATCCCAATATATGCAAAAACTATCAAAGAGCTATGTGTAAAAAAACCGAGGAGGATAGCAAATAATCCAATAGTCCAAGTAGTTGGCACCCTATCTAATCTATTATCAAGAAGAGAAGCACTTGTCAAATATGAAGACCCAGGAAATCCAATAGTGACAATGCAAATCAATGGACAAACCTTTTCAAATGCCCTAGTTGATTTAGGAGCTGCAATTAATATTTTAACAATCACCACTTGTCAAATACCGGGCATTACATCAGTAGAACCACCCTCCACCTTATTAGAACTGGCTGACCGATCAGTAGTCAGGCCAGAAGGTACACTACATGATGTCATGGTACTCGTTGATTCCTGGGAATAGCCTGCTAACTTTTTGATAACAAATCCCAAAAACCGATTCGATGGACACCCATTTATTTTAGGCAGACCTTGGCTTGCGACTGTTGATGCTTACATTGGCTGCTAACAAGGCAGTATGACCATAACTAGAGGGAGTAACATCAAGAATCTAGCTCTATACCCTCCAGCCTAGCCAAGTGTAACAATAATAAAAACTAACAAACATCCTGTATCATACCTCACAGAAAACATTAGATCCCCATTAACCATAGAAGATGCCCTCGATTTTAAAGATCAAACAGAGGATGATGTTATTAACAACTTCATTAACCAATCTGAATCCAGATCCCATGTACAATGTCACATGATAGAGGCAACATTTAACAAATAACTAGAAGAAGATCCTCTCAAAGACACTTATGATCAAACAATACCCACTACCTCTGTTTCAAACAACAAAACTATAGAGATTGAGCTAGGAAAAACCTAGAACATCAACAATAACCTGACTCCTAAACAAGAAGAAAAGTTGGTCCAACTATTGAGAAAATATAAGGAAGCTTTTGCATGGGATTATCCGTACATGAAGGGAATCGATCCCCAGTTGTGTACGCACCACATTTATACAGAAAAAGATGTGAGACCCATTCGCCAACCCCAACAGAGACTCAACCCTCACCTGAAAGATATTGTGAAATCTGAATTACAAAAACTTTTGGATGTAAACTTTATTTATCCGATCTTCGATAGCAAGTGGGTCTCTCCACTAGTAGTGGTGCCAGAGAAGAATGGGAAGTGGAGGATTTGTGTAGATTATAGAGAATTAAACAAAGCAACCCAGAAAGACCACTTTCCCCTTCCATTCATTAATCAGGTATTAGACACATTAGCAGGAAAGAAATTCTTTTCTTTCTTGGATGGCTTCAGTGGATACAATCAGATTCAAATTGCCCCTGAAGACCAGGACAAAACTACTTTTACCTGTCCTTGGGGAACATTTGGCTACAGAGTCCTACCCTTTGGCCTATGCAATGCCCCTGCCACATTTCAAAGGGCCATCCTCAATATCTTTTTAGATTTAATAAATAAAGGGCTCGAAGTATATATGGATGATTTCACACCATACGAAGATGATTTTGAGTCAGCACTAGACACATTGGAAAAGGTGCTGCAACAATGTATCGCCACCAGGCTTTGCTTGAGCCATGAACAGTGATATATGATGATGACTAAAGGGCTCATCCTCAGTCATTATATCTCAGTAGCTAGAATACAAGTAGACCCGGCCAAAATTCAAATAATTTTGTTAATACCTACTCCTACCACATAGATAGAGGTATGCAGTTTTCTTGGATTTTCTGGTTATTATAGGAGATTCATAGAACATTTTTCTCAAATAGCTGCACCTCTATATGCATTGACAGGGAATGTTGATTTTGTTTGGGCAGATAAATGCGACCGTGCTTTTGAGGATCTAAAAAAGATTGTGTCAACAGCCCCAGTGCTCAGAGGCCCAAATTGGGACCTGCCATTTCAAATTTCATCAGATGCTTTAGACACAGCTATTGGAGTAGTCCTTGAGCAGGAAGAAGACAAAAAACCATATGCAATCTATTATATTAGTAATAATTTGTCTCTTGCTTAGCTAATCTATACTATTACTAAAAAAGAATTTTTAGCTGTAATACATGCTGTAAATAAATTTAGGCATTATATCATTGGATATCCTGTTGTTATATATATAGATCACTCTGCCATAAAATATTTAGCAAACAAACATATTACAAATAGTAGAGTAACAAGATGGTTGATTTTATTGCAGGAATTTGACATCACAATAAAAAATCGACCTGGGAAAGGGAATCCTGTAGCTGATTTTCTCTCACGAATGCCAAAGCCAGTGGACGCAGCAGTAGTTGAAGATCAATTCCTAGATGAACATTTATTTGCTATTACTGTCAAAACACCCTGGTATGCTGATGTTGCAAATTATTTAGCAGTAGGCAAATTACCAAAGCATCTAACCCCCAATGAATAAAAACAGATTGTGCAACGTAGTACTCGATTTTCTTGGATTGGGGGCTACCTATTTCATACAAGGGTAGATATGCACATCAGAAGATGCATCCACGAAGAAAAAATATTTGACATTCTGAAAGCCTGTCATGACAAACCCTGTGGCGGACATGTCGTAGATCGAAGGAATGGTCACAAGGTTCTGCAAACAAGATATTACTGGTCCACAATCTTTAAAGACGTGAATAAATTTGTTCAGCCTGTGACAGTTGCCAAAGAGTAGGACGCCCTAGAGAATCCGACGAAATGCCTTTAAACCCACAATTAGTAATCAAACCATTTGAGCGTTGGGTGCTCAATTTTGTTGGTCCGATCAACCCATCATTAAATTAGAAAACATATATTCTGGTGGCAACAGAGTATGTGACCAAATGTGTTGAAGCTGAGGCACTTCCAAGAGGACTTTGTGATTCATTTCCTGTTCCAAATATTTGTGCAATATGCCTCCCAAGAGACATAATCATAGACGAAGGACCATAGTTTGTAGGTAATAAAATCGCTGCAATGTTAAAAAATTATCACATTCAGCACAAAATTACCACTCCGTATCACCCACAGGCAAATGGCCAAGTAGAGAGCACGAATAAAGTGATAGAGGCAATATTAACAAAAGCCATTGCGTCACACAACTGTGATTGAGCTGCAAGATTGCTGGAAGCCTTGTGGACATACCGAACAACGTGGAGAAACACCACCAGTTATTCACCATATCAACTAGTGTTTGGAAAGGAACCCATCTTTCCAATATAGTTTAAAATACAAACGTTAAGAACAGCATAGGAGGTCGGTCTGAATTTAAATGAGGCCCAAACTAACGGACTACAAAAAATTAACGAGCTAAATGAGATTAGGCTCTCGTCTCTTCAACACACGGCATTAATCCAACAATAGAGAGCAAAATGGCATGACCCTGATCAAAAAGAAAATCTTCCACGAAGGAGATTGGGCACTCCTATATGATTCCAAGTCTTAAGATTTTCCAGGAAAACTTCAGACTCAATGGCTTGGACCGTATGAAATCCAGAAAGTGCACGACAATGGCACCATTACTTTGACTACTATTGACGGATTTGGACATACTTTTAAAGCAAATGGCCACTGAACATGACTGTACCATAAACCGCTTACTTGAGAATCCTTCTACTAGCAGTTCCGGGAAGATTCTGATATGAAAATTCTTGCTGAGGAAAATAATTCTTCCTCGGAATTTGTTCACTAAGCAATTTTATTATTCCTAAACTTTGTACATAAATTCTCTTCTCTGCTTGTATAAATTACTTTCTGTACAGATTTTTGCATTTTTGCATTTTTTTTACATTTTGTTGTTCTTTTCCAATGGAACAACATTTCTACCTTTTTGTTGTTTCTTTTCAAAGGAACAACACTTTTGCATTTTGTTGTTCCCTTCCAAAGGAACAACACTTTTGCCACTTTTCTATTCCTTTTCGAAGGAACAACACTTTTGCATTTTGCTGTTCCTTTCCGAAGGAACAACATTTTCGCCGTTTTGTTGTTCCTTTTCGAAGGAACAACACTTTTGCATTTTGTTGTTCCTTTCCGAAGAAACAACATTTTCGTCATTTGTTGTTCCTTTCCGAAGGAACAACACTTTTGCATTTCGTTGTTCCTTTCTGAAGGAACAACATTTCCGCCGTTTTACTGTTCCTTTCTAAAGGAACAACACTTTAGCATTTTGTTGTTCCTTTCCAAAGGAACAACATTTCCGCCTTTTTGCTGTTCCTTTCTGAAGTAACAACACTTTCATGTTTTTCTGTTCCTTTCCAAAGGAACAACACTTCTGCATTTTTGTTGTTCCTTTCTGAAGAAACAAAACTTTTCGTTTTTGCTGTTCCTTTCCGAAGAAATAGCATCTCTACATTTTCACTATTCCTTTTCGTAGGAACAACACTTTTGTTTTCTGTTGTTCCTTTTCGAAGGAACAACACTTTCATTTTTTTGTTGTCCCTTTCTGAAGGAACAACACTTTCATTTTTTGTTGTTCCTTTCCGAAGGAATAGCCTCTCCGCATTTTCACTGTTCTTTCCGAAGGAACAACACTTTTTCATTTTGTCATTCCTTTCCGAAGGAACAACATTTCCGCATTTTTGCTATTCATTTCTGAAGTAACAACACTTCCGCCAGATTTTTTTTCCGTTCCTTTTAAAGGAACAGCCCTCCATTGCATTTTTTCCTTTCTACCATTCCTTCCAAAGGAACAAAAGTTTCGATTTTGGAAGATCTTAGGCTGTTCCGCTAAAAGAGCGGTATTCTATTTCGCACTTGCTTTATTTTTGTTCCAATTAAGGAACAACTGTTGTTCCTTAAGAGGAACAATTGTTGTTCCTTAAAAGGAACAACTATTGTTCCTTAAGAGGAACAACAACTTCGAGTATGTTTTTTTCTTTTTCTTGTTATTCCTCTTAAAGGAATTGTGGTTTTTGCGTGCAGATGTTTTTTTGTTGTCCCTCTAATGAAACAACAGTTGTTCCATCTAAAGAACAACACTTTTTTAGTGCACTTTTTTCTTTTTGTGTGTGTGTGTGTTTCATCATTTAGAGGATTTTTGTAAATGATGGTCATTTAAGGCACATCTATACATTTATGCAAGAATACAAAAAGTAGAGGATACTGAAATCAACAAACCAAAGAAAAATCGTTATCTTTAGAGAAATTGCTTTGAATTGATAAGAAAAAAAAAGAAAGGACACAACTATTTGTATCACTTTGTTGTCTTTATTTCCACTAACACCAATTTGATTGATTATTTTTATCATGTTGGTTCTTTCTAAATCCTCATAATTCTCTTTGACCATTATTATTGAATAAGAATAAGGGCACATTTTCCTCTATTGAGATGTTCAGACTTCTTCCACCATCCCTACTCCTAAGGAGTGTTGAGCCACCTTCTGTATATAAATAGGAAAGTGATATATAAAAGAAAAGAAGAAAAAAGAAAAGATACATATCTATATGATTACTAACATGATTTGTCAAATGAAAGATAGGGGGTCTCATCAAGAGCCAGCCTACCATGATCATAAGGAAGAAAGTGAAGTGGCATTCCCACTATGGCCACCACACCAGGATATCATCCAAGAGACACATCATAGAAATAAAAAAATGTCCTTGGAATAGGAGGTCTCATCACGAGCCGACCTGCCCACCTTTCACTCCTTCCTGGTGAATGGAATTGTGATTCATCTAGTTACCAAGCCAGCACAATGGCCTCAATTCTGACATCGCATAGCACTTTCGTAGGCATACACAAAGGATTATGGTTCCAAGGGTGAAATAGGCAACTTTGTTAAGGTTATGGACACCTGTGGGCAACAGAGCTCTGCTGATGGTATTGAAGTCATATTTTTCATACACCAATAGTCATTATAAACCCTTATTCTTATATCTTTATATTTATTTCAAATGAGATTATGTTATATAACCCTTTTGATCCTTTGATACATGAAAATCATTTATAAATCAATCATAATGGTTAAAGTGGATAATGACCGCATACGAACTTTTACTTACGTCAGTTGTCCTATCCTATATTTTTCGCATCATATCACAGCATTTCCATATTTATTAGCGATTTCCATCATAAGCCTCAATTTCAGTAATCCGCTCATTTTTGTAAACATGTCATGGATCTATACATCATTCCTTTATTTTCCTGTACGATTGCAGTTCAGCATGCTACTCCTTTATTTGACGGCCAAGGACGGCCTATCACATTTAAGGGGAGCTTGGGTGATCTCCATAATTCACTGGCATGTGTCAACTCATCATTTGGAGGTATTATGACTCCATCAAAACTCGGGAATAGCAAGTCTAATGGTATTGTATTTCCCAATAGGCACGGGTTGTTGTTCCAACACCATTTTTGTGTTTTGGATCTGTAAAAATTAACAGTGAGCTAAAGTTTGAACAACTTTCTATTCCATCGTCACCTCTGTATTTTTTTTAACAGTGAGCTAAAGTTTGAACAACTTGTTGTTCCATCGTCATCTCTGTGTTTTTTTACAATGTGCTAAGCTTGAACAAAATGGGAGGCAAATCAATTCGCAGCGAACCGCAAGTGTTAATGGTCTCTGACGCTGCAAGCGAAATCTTAGTAAGGGTAGGATGGATTTCCTACCTTAACCATCTACAATAGTCTAACGAGAGGGTGGCCATTGAATTTCTGCAGAATCTGCAAGAAGATCATTCCATGGTGAGGGGGAGACAAATAGAAGTAACATATGAGATAATTGCTGAAGTTTTGGGACTGCCAACCATTGGACCAGTATGGACCCTGAAAAAGATGAGACTGCAAGACACTATAACCATCTTCCGAGATGAAGGAAAGAACCTTAATGTCAAAGGAAAAGGAGTCCTGCTGGTAACCCTGGGAGAGCATTGGGCAGAATTGGCCAAAATTGTCCAAAGCTACATCACTTGTGATGGCAGAAAAGACATGGTAAGACCACGCCATATCAAACTATTAGCTGTATTAAAACACAATTGTGCTGTGAATTTTCCCGCGTACTTAAATTTTTTATTGCATGATGTTGCCCGAAGGATAAGAAAATCTCGTCATGTAGAATCAATAGTAAGTCATCACCGGTTAATTTGGCTGATAGTCAATTATAGTCTTTCCCAATAGCAAAGTAGTTGGGAAGAATTGATTTTCTCAATAGATGGGATACTGGCCTTGCCAGCCCCAAAACGAAAAAACATTTCTAGCACATCAATTAGACCACAAAAACGAAGACAATCTGTCAGATTGGGAAGAAGCAGAGGAATGCTGGGAAATTCCCAAGGAAACAATAGAAATCTTGTAGAAATACACGACTCAGAGGATGAACAACCCCCACAACTTGAAGGAGGGGAAATGAGGAAGAAGGAGAAGAAAATGAAGAAGAGGAACCGGAAGAGGAAACTGAGCAATCCGATCAGGAAGAAGGGGAGGAAGCAGAGCAACCTAGCGAAAGCCCATTACAAAACCCTCTGCAAGAAGACGAATTGGCCCAAATTTTTGCCAATATGGGCGAGTATGTCCAACCCCACAACCCACTCAACCTCAATAGCGAAGAAGGGCCGCAGGAACACTCTACTCATGATAAGAGTACATCTGAGGAGATGTGCGATGAGGAAGAAGAAGAAGGATCCCAAGAACACTCTGCTCATGATAAGAGTGCATCTGGAGAGATGGGTGATGAGGAGGAAGAAGAAGGACAATCTCAGGAACCCTTTTCTCTAGTCAGAGTACACCTGAAGAAATGCATGATGAAGAAGAAGTAGAAGAAGTTGCCCGGGAAACAACAGATCAACCCAGGGTTTTCACCCCTGAAAAACCTAGTTAGCAGGATGAGAACACTGAAGAAGTGTTCCAAGAAGGAGACATGGAAACTGGCCAAGGGGAGGGTACAATCTTTGAAGAACAAAGCCCAAGCCCAAGAAAAGAAACAATTGTTCCTTCTAAGAAAACAAATGAAATCAAAAAGTTGCAAAAGAAACAGTAGAGACTGCTTAATGTAATTAAACAACTTCGACAACAAATAAGGGTCCTAAAAATGGGGAGAAGCTCAAAAAGAACCCCTAGAGCAAAGGATGCAGCGACCAAGGCAAACTCCCATAAAAATAAGATCAAAAGGACTCAAGTCAAACCCATATTATTCAGGACTGCAAGGAACAACATGTGGCTATTACAAATGCAAAAGCACAAACATAAAACACATCAGTCTGTGATAAGGAAGTCCAGACAGAGGCATTGTCCTCTAGCATCACGACCAACTGGATTATTCGTGAGAAGGAAACACAGACTATAAAAACCAGATGTCGCAATAAGGAGATCCAGGTAGATCTCCAACCCAAAAATGTCATAATGGATAATGACCCGAGGATAGTGAAACTTCACAAATATCTAGCACAGGCACAACAAACGATAGAAAAGCTCACAAAGGAAACTATTCCTTGGGAGAAATATCAGAAGTTACAACAGCAAGTACAAAACATCAATGCATCAGAGAGCGAGGCCCTTGATGGATGGCGAAGGGCAGAGGAAAAAGTTAAAAAGGTAACCAATAGACTAGACACATTTATGAATCAAGTGGATACCTTATGTTCTCTGTATACCGATGTTTTAGCATGTAGGGCACCTACCAAAAACTATGCTTTGTTTTTGATGGAAAGGTATTTACAATTGAAAATTAAGGCGATTAAGGCATGGGTGCCTATAGAGATAAAAACTATTGATGACTTCATAAACTATTGTAACCATTATGGGGTGAAAGTCCAATGATTGTTAGGTGAGTTTTATTTGCATAAACTTGTGTTGAACGGTGAAACAGAAAAGAACCCTAGCCATTTTGTGGGTGATATCTAGCTTCAAGCATTTATCTTTTTTGCTGTTAACCAGATAAAGTGGCTTAAAGCCTACAATACCTTCCAGAGACAGGAGAACGGGTTAGATCTGTGGGTAAGGGGTGAACCTAGAAACCCATTGCAACTATGGAATAAACATAGGAGCTTAATGAGAACGAAGGGTGTGATCCAGACATTGGGACCTATTCACACAACAGTCGTCTAGCAAGGGGTAGAATAGTTCCTAGCCATCAAAGACCTTGCCATCCAAAATAGGGAGCCGTTCAATTACGAAAATTTGAAGCTAGCTATTGATCGCTTGGTTACCGATGGTGACCTCATCTTGAGAGAAGGCCCATCTTGGTTAGGTTGTAGGTTTCGAAGTTCAATCATCTGGTATCCTGCACCAAGATATAGAGCCCTATATGAATTGCCTGAAGGTTAGATAGGGCATATTTTTGAAGTCTTAGCTAGGAATCATGATTTTATACCATTGACTAAAAATCCTTCTCCAGCCTATTCCCTAACTGCCTTGCATGTCAATTACAATGTTTTCATGAGGGCATGAAAAAGGGTAAGCAAGGGGGTGTGTTGAGCATTGGAAAAGGTATGTAATTGCCACATATTTCTCTATTCTTTCCTTTAAAACATAACTTCTTTACATTCTAAGATGGTCATATGTTAAAGGATTATGATAGAATTAAGGAGATTTTTAATTGATGTAAAATGACTAATTATTGTATTTTTCTATGTAGAAAGTGAAGAAAATGGAAAATCGCCATTCCGAAGGAAAAACCAACTGCTGTCCCTTTGATAGGAAACCACATCCAGAAGAGGAAATCAAGATCAGAGCACATGGACTAGGAAAAGGAAGAAGAAATGCGGTATCAACACAAGAGGACGAAACGATAAGCAAAGATGAAAGATATGGCGAATCCCTCAAGATCCTTTGATCCTGAGGGATCACAACCTCAAGGCTATCTATATTTTTGGTATTTACACTTGGATATTATAAAAAGGGACAGTGCTGCTAGCCCAAGGGGTAGATTATTGTTGATTTATAGAATTTTCTATTGCAATCTGAACTTTGATCATCGACTCTCTTTAAAGAGCGATAGGTATAACTCTGTTTTTTTGATTAATACATAAACTTTGTTGCTGTTCCGTTATCTGATCCTGGAGTAACCACAGCAGTGCGTCCCTGGTGGCTAAGGGCCCAGCCCTAATGGATCACTTGCTTTCTATATCATTATTTTCTGATTAGAGTCGTGTGTGGTTTGATTTCCTTTACTTGCTTTATTCAGTGATCTTCTTGTTGGCATTATGATACATATGTTGTACTTGATGCAACCCACTCATCTCAGATGATAAATTATAGTGCAGCAAAGTTATTTTATGGTTCCACAGGTCTCCCGCACAAAAGGTGTGAACAAAAAGTTCACGCACTTTCATGCAGAGAAAAGTTCACGCACTTTCATGCAGAGAAAAGTTCACACACTTTCATGCCGAGAAAATCGCACGCACATGGGAAATATTATGGTTGGTTCATGGTATTTAGTCCTTGGTATTTGAACCTAGGTTTTTGGGCCATGGTATCTCATCATAAGGTTGATCCCAAGTATTGGGTCCATGGTATTGAATTGTTATGGTTTTTGGTCCGTGGTATTGTGAAAGGCCTAAGGCTATAAAAGAGGAAGGAGATCATTTGACAAGGCATCTTCTGAATTATTGAATATCTAATAAAGTGCTAGATCTGGAATACTGTGATTGGGTTATGGTGCAGATCTAGATCTAAATGAAGAAGGAACCTTAGCGCAAAGAGAAGGATAAGTTCTATTGATGGGTCAAAATATTAAGGTTGGAATAGTGGTATCTCTATATGATTTTGATCTGTGATATGTGGCGCACGCTTGATCTATAAATCTGGTAATCTGGGTTAACTAATATCTGAATGTTTGAAAGAATGAATTTATATATCTGTACGCAGGTTTTTGAAAAGTGAAGTAGCGTACATCTCTTGATTTATGTTCTAGCTGCTTATGTTTATTGCTACAATGTTCTGGGATCAGAAGTGGGGTGTGATTACTGTTATTATGATCTGGGTACAGTCATCAGAGAAATGTTTATTTTGATTCAGTTTTGATTGGTGAAAAGGTGATCGGTTGATGTAGAAATTCTTGATGTTTGATTGATGTTATTTGTGGATCCGGTCTGAATATGAAATGTGGTCCCTAAAAGGAAGAGAAGGTTGTAGTCTTCTACAAGTAGCAACCTGCATACTAGTATCTCAACTAGTACAAGAACTAAGGGGGTTGTAGCTCCCTTCCAAGAGAAGCTGGAAAACAAGAGAGGGTTGTAGCTCTCTGTAGGTAGTAGCCTGTGTACTGGTAAAGGACTGAACCAGTAAAAAATCATTGTAAAAAGAAATTTCTAATTGAAAAGATAGAGACATATTGCAGCAAGTGGTTTTCACCCACATTGGGTTTCCACCTTATATCTTGTGTTCTTGTGTTGATTGTCTTCTGCTCTACTTTTCTGTTCTTGGTTATTGTTTATATGATCCTGATGCACAAATTAATGTTCAACATCTGTAGAACATTTTAAATTATAAATCTATATGGTATACGCGGGTTTCCTTATCTGTAGTTGCATATATACACGGTTTTCTCTAACTGAAGTAGCGTATATGTTTTGGATTTGAAAAAGAAAATAATTGACCAGATAATACTGATTCACCCCCCCTCTCAGTATTATTTCCAACAATTGGTATCAGAGTGGGTCCTTTAGAAGAAGCTTGATCGCTTGAAGGAAGATCTGTCATCATGAGCAACTACGAGAGAGAAGCATCAATCAGGCCACCAATTTTTGATGGGACCAACTTCGTCTATTGGAAGGTAAGAGTTACAGCCTATCTCAATCTCTTGGTACAGAAGTATGGGATATCATAGATACGGGGTACACTTTTCCATCAGCAACTCCTACAGATCCGGCTGAGAAGAAGCAGTTTGAAACTAATGCAAAGGTTGTCAATATGTTATTAGGATGTCTATCTCAATCAGAATTCGTCAAGGTTATGCAGTATAAAACTGCAAAAGAAATATGGGACAAGATCGTTATAAGCTATGAAGGAGATGAATAGGTAAAAAGAGCAAAACTTCAAACCCTCAGAATTCAATATGAAAATCTCAGAATGTACAATGATGAAAGTGTCGCTAACTATTTCCTACGCATAGATGAGATTGTTAATTCTATGAAAAATTTGGGTGAAGCAATAAAAGAGGCTGTTGTGGTTGAAAAGGTTCTGAGATATTTGTCTTCTCAGTTTGAATCAAAAGTTTCTGCAATAGAAGAAAAGGAGAATCTATAGAAAATTACCATGTCGCAACTACACGGAATTCTAACCGCTTATGAAATGAGGAAAGGGGGACCATCAAACAGAAGAGAAGCCTCATTCAAGGCCTCAGGAAAACGAGATTCTTATGACTCAGGATATATGTCAGAAGAAGATGAAGAATCAAATTTTGTCAAGAAACTTCAATGGGGTGCTGGAAGATTCAGAGGTAAGTTACTGTTCAAATGTTTTGCTTGTGGAAGAGTCGGTCACTATGCTGCCAAGTGTCCTCATAAAGGTAAGGAACCTGTTAGATGGAACAAGAAACAGA